>JAFVLL020020405.1:0-16397 GCA_021397915.2 Tor tambroides | reverse complement strand
ATATATATATATATATAAATTCTAAAATAATATTACATTGTTATAACCCGAACAAAAACTGCAGACTTTTCATATTTTGAGTTTGAAAGAATCAGTGAGAAAATCACTAGAGCTCTGTGAGATGGATTTAAACATGGTAAACGGTGTAAATGAATTTAATACCTGAAAGCATAACATTTAATAAACAAACATTCTGAATGACTGTGACTCCAGGTCTAAGGAGATTCAGCAGATCCAGATCCCATTTGTGCTTGTAGATCTACATGTGAACTTCACAAAAACACAAACACACGCGCGCACACACACACACACACACAATGACAGCAGGAGCCGGTGAAGTAGAATTGTGTTTTTTAATTGACTCAAATTCCCCAGTACAGTAAAAGATCAAGGCTGTAACTAAACTCTTCCTCCTACAACACCATAGAAAAATACCCTGCTCGTCTGAATGAGGCAAGCTATGGAGCAGAAGACGGGTAGATGAGTAAACTAACTAACTAACTAACCTCTCGACTGCAAACTCACTTACACTCCAGGTCAATACATACCTCAAATATTCATAGGTTATGCAAAAATCCATATGGTGGATATACTTCGAAAAACAAAAAACTAAACAACCTCATATATCATATATCACATCCAAAACAAACTCCAAACCACAGGGTTACAGATTCACAAGAGCAAACGAAATCAACAACACAAGGCCTGCGTCTTCACGTCTACATCTACATCACATACAGCATCAGAGCTGCTCCAACCGAGCGTTCGCTTTGTCCTGTGACTCGCAGGATTTAACAGTATTTCGTTTCATACTTCTAAGCGTTCGCTGAAGAGGGGAACAATGAGAGAAATACAGGCTGTGAAACTTCTAATGAAAGTGTAACGTGTCTAAATGAACTCGGACGCAAACGAAACTACTAACTGAAGTCTAAAGAGGAGCATCGCACAAAACCAGTCAGGAACATACTCGACAGAAGTCACAATTCACCCACAATAACAAGAAAGAAATAAGACATTGTTTTGCAAGAAGAAAAGCTAGTTTTTTGCATTGCAACATTATTGTTACTATTAATTAAACACATTTATCCTAAAAGCTTCACTGTTGCAATGCAAATAATACACTGCAAAAAGTATTTTTTGTCATGTCTTTCAGTGAAAATATCTAAACATTACTAAATCAAGATATGATAACTTGAAAAACAAAATGAAAGAAGATAAAGTACACAGTTCTCTGAAAAGAAAAAAAAAAGTTAAAATTAAGCGACTTTATGCTTAAGACAAGAACAAATATCTGCCAGTGGGGTCAGAAAATTAAAACACGTTTAAGTAAATTTTATTTATTTTTTTTTAAGTTTTTTCAGTGGTAGATATATTTTCTTGGTTTAAATATAAACTATACATTTTCATTTTTTCATTTTTTTTTTTTTTAAAACAAGAGTTAATGTTTTAATAATTTATCTTAAGTAAATGTCTTGATTTAAAAATGTTTAGATATTTGTACTGTATTGAGTAAAAAAATGTAGCAATAAAATTACGTAATCTGAAGCATTTCTACATCATGGTTGTATGTGTACTGGATTTCTTTTTATTTAATAAATCTGTTACAGAAACTTCCCTCGTACTGTAGTAAAATGTGTGTGTTTCAATAATGAGAATCTAATGAAAATCACATCTGATGATAATGAGAATAACAAACAAATCAGAAAAGACAAACGTCCAGATGAGTCACGATAATGAGAGCTGCAGGGAAATGTCACAATGCAAAACTCCGGTGGTCCAAAAAACTTTTTCTCCTCATTCAAAATGCAAAATGTTTTATTTCTTTCTCTGGATTTTTAGAGTAAGCTCCTGACGGGTTTAGTGCGACTCAGTAGGTTGCAAATGCAGATAAATGCAGAGCTGCATGTCAGAGTCATGTGTGCATGAACATATTTGTGTTGAAATCAAATAATATTGATGTTTCTGCTGCATAATGTTGGAAGGTGGAATAAATGGCATAGTAATGATTCTGCGGTGGCGTCATGTTCATGTGTGTGTGTGTGTGTGTTAGGAGGCCGTGGATGTGTTGGGGCTCCAGCCCATCTGATAGGCTCGTTCCAGCGTTCGCTTACAGTCCTGCATCACTGTACTGAACACGATGTGTGGATACTGCAGCACCAGTCTCTCCACAGTCTCCTCGTTCACCTGCAACAACAAAACAAACACACACACATTTGCTTTTCATTTGACTTCTTTTGACTCATTGACTTTTCCTAAAAAGCATCACAAATGCACAACACGCCATTTGCATTGAAGAAATGATTCATATATTAACGCAAGACGTCTGTGAGAAATCTCATGCTGAGTTTCCAGCGAGCGGCTGATGAAACACAGACGCTCCACATGTTGAGTGAGATAATCACCGCACCGCGTCCACAGGGATCCAGCCTTCATCATGTGCGATGTCAAGTGTGTTATTCACATGCAGACTGAAGGTGAAGATCTCACATGACCTGCTCTAATCGCTCATCTGACATACACTGAAGAAAAGATTTCTGCTCTGTTTTCCAGTACAAATATCTAAACTTTTTTAAGACACATTTACTTGAGATGCTACATGACTTCAGTCTTGTTTTCTGAAAAAATGTATCAAAATGTAGTTTAAGATTAAAACAAGACCATATATCTGCCTATGGACTTGTTTTAAGCATAAAATCACTACATTTTGGAAAAAAAAATTTTTTTTTTAAACTTTTCTCAAGTAAATGCATCTTGACTTAAGATATTTGAATTGGAAAATGCTGAGAAAGAAAAAAGTATTTTTTCCTCAGTATTTTTGTCTTTTTTTTTCAGTACAAATATCCAAACATTCTTAAATCAAGATAAAGCAAAATGACTTGATGTTAAGTATTTTTTCTGAAAAATGAAGCAAAATGAAGCAAATTTATGAATCAATTAAAATAATAATAAATAAATAAATAAATTAAAAGAAAATCTGCCAATTGGGTCCAATACATATATATTGTTTTCTCTTTGAATTAAGTTCATCTTTTGACCTCATTTGCATATTTTTTTCTTCTTATTTTAAGCATTTTGATATGTTTTTTTCACAAAACAAGACAATATCTTTGCTGCACGTAACTGCATCTTCATGTAAAATGTAAAAATGTAAATATTTCTACAGAAAAAAAGACAACAATACTAAGAAAGGAAATAATTTTGCAGTGTAACATCATTTATTTGACTATCATTTTTTCCCATTTCAAATTGTCTGCTTTCTATGCAAATTAGCCTCAATGTACAGTAGATTAGTGAATTTATTAGAGATCACAGAAGCAGTAATTTATAAAATGATGATTAAATCAAGTCAAAAGGTGTTATAACCAGAGTGTGAGGAACCTGTTTGGAAACAATCATTATCTGATCAGTTCTGTTGAGCAGCAATGACACACTGCGGCTTTAAATCAATGCAGTGTTTGCTGCAATTCTGGCTTTGATTGTGTCCATCATGAGAGTCCATGTGACGTGCAGCTGCAGCGAACAACAGATTGATTTGTTGCAAATTAAAAGCAAATAAAATGTTCTGGTCATCTCATTTGTGAAATGAAATCTAAACAAACTAAACTGTGCATCGACTTTCCACATGATCTCACACACACACACACACACACACACACACACACACACACTGTGGGTTTTCTGTGTGAACGATGTAACATGAATGATCTAAGAAACACAGACAAAACACATGCATGCAGTGATCATCTCTGACAAAGATCTGAAAACTCATGTTATTAGACATAACTGAAAGACTTTAATTTGGATCAGAAGAATAAGTAATATAATGTGACGAGCAAACACAGTGTGTTTATATACTGCAAAAATCTATTTCTCTCAGCATTTTTGTCTTGTTTTCCAGTACAAATATCAAAACATTTTTAAGATATTATAAAATATTAAATCTTGTTTTCTGAAAAAAATATCAAAAATATTAAATCTTGTTTTCTGAAAAAATGATTAAAGTGAGTTTATGCTTAAAGGACAAATATCTGCTAATGATGTCAGAAAAATCTAATTAATTCAAAGGGAAAACGGGTTTATTTTTCTTACTCCACTGCCAGATATTTGTTCTTGTTTTAAGCAAAAACTTTTAACAAATTTGGATACATTTTTCAGGCTTAAAATCAGTTATTTTTCTTATAAAGCAAATGTTAATTTAAGACTTTTTTTTTACTTTATTTGTACTGGAAGACAAGAAAATAAAAACAAAATAAAATATTTAATATAAAAAGTGCTGGTAATTTTCTTTCCATTAATTTTATGGACATTTCTGTTAACCTACAACTCAAAGCAGTGAAAAATTCAAGATAGAGGTAAAACAATCAATATGGAAAATATTAATGCAGTATATTTTTATGGATTTTAAGTGTTTTTTTCAATGCACACACTCCAAATGTGTTTGAAATTCCAGTTCACTTCCTGAATTTGAATAGAATCAAACAGGAAGCAGATGCTAAGTTTTGTTTTCTGAAAAATGCATCAGAAGTAAGAAAATTTATACTTTATAATTTATAAAGATATTAAAAAATCTGCCAGTGGGGTCAGAAAAATAAAACTGGTTTCCCTTTCAATTAAGTTGATTTTTCTGACTATTAGCATAAAGCATAAACTCACTTTATTTTGATCAGTTTTTCAGAAAACAAGACTTAATATCTTAGGCAATTTTGCTACTTAAGTAAATGTATCTTGATTCAAGATTTTTTATTTTTTTTGC
This sequence comes from Tor tambroides, assembly GCA_021397915.2. NCBI lineage: Eukaryota > Metazoa > Chordata > Actinopteri > Cypriniformes > Cyprinidae > Tor > Tor tambroides. Next base: position 11,644 of record JAFVLL020020405.1, on the reverse strand, counting down.
AGTGTACAGTAAGTATCACACACATTTCACTGTACTTATGATATTTCTCTTTGACTGTAACTGAACGTCTCTCTGACCGCAGCTTATTCAGTTTGGAAAGACAAATGTTGACTGTCACGCAGCATTAAACGGCTGATTATTGCACAACGTGTGTGTGTGTGTGTGTGTGTGTGTGTGTGTGTGTGTGTGTGTATTTATGACTCGGTCCAAAAGCAAAAATGCACTTTACGGGTTCAAGTTGTTCTGATGATTCCAGCACGCGGTATAAATGTGTGTTGTGTGGCGGAAACACTGAAATATATGATCTAGACACAAACACACACATTCCTCACATCCAAACAGCATTCTGGTTAAGACTTAAAAAGCTTTCTGGAGTGTGTGAGCATCGCTGATTTACCGCAACCCTAAACGTGCCTGCAGCACATCTACCGCGGTAAAACACTGTGACGCGGCTCACATTTCTCAGAAAACCCTCGTGTTTTAAAACACGAAACCTCAAAAATCATAACAAAACACACACAGACCACAAAACCCGCCTGCAGCTCTAAACAGAAGAGACTAATGATCAGAAAACATTTATTTTACACTCCAGTGAGGGTTTGTGCAATGCTGACTCACATTATGACAGAAACATCTCACACAAAGATCATATAAAGTAATATAAACGTCATTTTAGCTGGATATTTTGGGTGAAATATCTAAATACATAATAGTTAAGCTCAAGTCAGTTTGGGTTTAGCAGCTTCACACGGTCGTGACAGAGAGTTTGGATGTGCTTGCGGCTTCACTGTTTGCTTTGAACCTTTGTCTCTGTGTAATTGTCGTCCCACATTGATATCGTTACTGTAAATGTGATTATTTTCTGTGGTAATCAACATCATGACACACATCAACTTAAACTCAACCCAGAACCTTCCTTTAAAATCAACACTGGATACTACTGAGCCCAAGCAACCACCCGGCAGCATCCTAGCAACCCGTCCAGCACACCCCAGAAACACCCTAGAAACCACCCAGCATCACCCTAGCAACCAGCAACACCCTAGAAACCACCCGGAACACCCCAGCAACAGCATAGCAACCATCTAGCAACCAGTAAGACCCTAGGAACCCCCTAGAACGCCCCAACAACACCCTAGAAACAGCATAGAAAACACCTAGCAACACACTAGAAACCACACAGAACACCCCAGCAACAGCATAGCAACCATCTAACAACCAGTAAGACCCTAGGAACCCCCTAGAACGCCCCAACAACACCCTAGAAACAGCATAGAAAACACCTAGCAACCAGCAGCACACTAGAAACCACACAGAACACCCCAGCAACAGCATAGCAACCATCTAGCAACCAGTAACACCCTAGTAACCACCCAGAACGCCCCAGCAATCCCTTAGAAATGACATAGAAACCACCTAGCAACCAGTAACACACTAGAAACCACACAGAACACCCCAGCAACAGCATAGCAACCATCTAGCAACCAGTAACACCCTAGGAACCCCCTAGAACGCCCCAACAACACCCTAGAAACAGCATAGAAAACACCTAGCAACACACTAGAAACCACACAGAACACCCCAGCAACACCCAAGCAACACCCAAGCAACAATCTAGCAACCAGCAACACCCTAGGAACCCCCAGAACGTCCCAACAACACACTAGAAACAGCATAGAAAACACCTAGCAACACACTAGAAACCACACAGAACACCCAAGCAACAGCATAGCAACCATCTAGCAACCAGCAACACCCTAGGAACCCCCTAGAATGTCCCAACAACACCCTAGAAACAGAATAGAAACCACCTAGCAACCAGCAACACACTAGAAACCAACCAGAACACCCCAGCAACATCATAGCAGCCACCTAGCAACCAGCAACACCATAGAAACCACCCAGAACACCTCAGCAACAGCTTAGCAACCAGCAACACCCTAGTAACCACCCAGAACACCCTAGTAACAGCATAACAACCACCTAGTAACCAGCAACAAACACCCAGCAACAGCATAGCAACCACCTAGCAACCAGCAACACCCTAAGAACCACCCAAAACACCCCTGCAACACTCTAGCAACAGCATAGCAACCAACCAGAACACTCCAGCAACACCCTAGTAACAGTACAGCAAGCACTAAGCAACAAACAACTCCCTAGGAACCACCCAGAGACAGCACAGCAACCAACAACTCCCTAGCGAACACCCTAGCAACCACCCAAAACACTCCAGCAACACCCTAGCAACTGCATAGCAACCATCTAGCAAAACAAAAAACAATTCTCTTTTTCTGTCTGTCTGTCTGTGATCTTAAAACATCAAGATTTTAAAACTATTTTAAACTTTCAGGCTGAGCTTTTTCAAGCCATCATAACAAACTTTACTCATCTTGTTTATATACTTGGCCTCTTCCCAACTTCCTGTCTCTACAGGAAATTCATCAACACAGTAAAGAAAACTGCACTCATCAAGACTTTTCGCGAAGCACATATTCTGTAGTTAATTTCACACTTCAGTAGATGAGAAAACTTCCTCTGAGGCCGTTCTTTGCTGTTCTTCTGTTCACTTGAAGCATCTAAGAAACACCTCAAACTCTCTGATATCACGAGACGCAACTGTGCTGTTCTTCAGGAACTTTACTGACAGTGACGTCTGAACATCTCACGGCTCTTCTGATCTTCTCAAAGCGAACAGAAGTCTCTCCTCCTCTCCCGCTGCTGTTTTTGTCTCGTTTCACACCGATGCTGTTCTCGTCACTCATCTCTGCTCGTATTTACTCAGACTGTAATGGAGCTTCAAAAGCAAAAAGCTGAATGGATCCAAACCCTGTGCGAAAGCCTCGATGAGACGTTCTGTCCTCGAGGCAAACCGTTATGAGTTTGTGGCCTGTTTTGGCTTTGGCCGTGAGACCAAACACTGAGAGAGAGCAGAGCGTGAAGTTTCACAGGTTACCAGCGCTCCGAGAACATAAAGCTCTCCAGATATCAGCCATTAAACCCAAAACACACACTACAAACGGGAAGAAAATCCAATGATTTAAAGGCACAGATCAACTAAAATCAGAATTCGGTCATTATTTATTCACTCTCGTGTCTTTTTTTTCTTTGCAACACAGATAGAGAGACTGTTTACACAGAGATTTGTGACCATGGACCACAAAACCAGTCATAAAAGGTATTTTTTTTCCATTGCTTTCCATTGCTGTATGGTTTGTTAGGATAGGACAATATTTGAAAATCTGGAATCTGAGGGTGCAAAAAAATCTAAATGTTGAGAAAATCACCTTTAAAGTTGTTCAAATGAAGTTCTTAGCAATGCATATTACTAATCAAAAATGAAGTTTTGGTATATTTATGCTAGGATATTTACAAAATATCTTCATGGAGCATGATCTTTACTTAATATCCTAATGATTTTTGGCATAAAAGAAAAATGGATAATTTTGACCCATACAATGTATTTTTGGCTATTGCTACAAATATACCCCAGCGACTTAAGACTGCTTTTGTGCTCCAGGGCCACATTTATTGACTGTTTAATAAAGACCATGACTGGCAAACTCCAAAAACACCCTAAAAGCATAAAAAATTAATAAAACTAAGTCCAGATCAAATGCACGACCTGTCAATTCCTTTTTAGGAATTGACAGTCGAGGTAACCCTGCAAAAAAATAATTTCTTAAGTTTGAGGGGTTTTTTTTACTTGAAAAATCTCAAAATTCTTGAAACTAGATCAAATTACTTGAAAAGCAACAAATGCATAATTTACTGTATTAAGGCTTGTTTTTAATGATTTCATTGTGTGTATTTTGTTATACTGCATGGCAGATATTTTTCACTTTTTTTAGCTCGTTTATATTTGAAAGTAATTTAAAAAAAAAATGCACATATTCAAGAGACAAGGAAAACAAGTCTTAGTATCTTATGTAGAGTTGGAAAATGAGACAAATTTTTTCACACTACATTAACATATTCAAATTAATGGTCAGAATCTTTTAATGAAATGCCAAGATTTCTATAGCATCACAATAGATTAATTTTCATCTGTCATATCTACATCAAAACAATCTGGATTTTTGTTTTTTTTCTAATTATAAGGGACAACTGTTTTGAAACAGCGACTCATAAAAATGTCAAATTAAAATCAATAACTTTAAAATAAAACAATCAATATAAAAGCCTAAAAATAATTAAATGATAAAATGGAAATAAATAATTCAATTTAAAAAAAAATTCAACATAAAAAATGTCAAAACATCAAATCATAAAATGTAACTATTTAAAAAACATATTCAAAATACAAAAAAGTTACTATTTTAATATCTGCAGAGTTGTTCCTCAAGTAAATTTTAACCGTTTCAAGAATTTTTAGATAATTTAACTAGACAATCAAAATAAAACACTTACTAAAAACAAATACATCATAAAATTGAAATAATTCAAAATAAAAACACAAAAAAAAAAGAAAAAAAAGTAAAATTAAAATAAAAAACAACAAAAATAAAATAAAAACAATCAAAATAAAACACTTAGAAAAAATAACCAAATCATAAAAATGTAACAATTAAAATGAGACAAAAACATATTCAAGATACAATGAAAGCAAGTTTTACTCTTTTAATGTCTGCTTAGTTGTTTCTAAAAGAAATAAAATTTTTTAGATATTATATATCTATATATATATCTATATATATATATTTTTTTATAATATTATTTTAGATATTTTAACTGGAAAACGAGTCAAAAATACTAATTAATTTTTTTTTTTTTTTTTTTGCAGTGCACTATGAAATGAACAAGAGATTCTCCAGACATTCTCCTGATGTGTTTAATGGTAGAATCATCATCATCATCATCATACGGGTTTAGGACGAGTAAATGATGACAGAAAACTCATTTTTGACTCAGAAGAAGAGCTAAAACGGTTTGTGAAGAGGAAAACGCTTCTTCTGGAGGCTTTGAAGGACAATGAGGGTTTGAGGGTCCTTCTCTCTGATAAAAGAAACGAGCTTTCTCTCGTTCTTCTCTCGCTCCGCAGCGTCACATCAAAGTCTGGTCCAGAGCTGGAGGTCTGAGAGGAGCATAATGAATTGATTTGATGATTTGGGCTGCTGTGGATCAATAGCGTTCTTTCAGTCGTCTCTCATTGAGCCCGAGGCCATGACAGAGCGATCTGTGATGTGTGTCTGCAGCTCACAGCCAAATGAATGGAAATGCCACAAATTCCACTCAATCTCTAACTTTTAGTGTGGGTTTGAAATGGAAAAGCGTCAAATGAAAGGGAATATATATATATGTCTGTTATAATTGACTTTGCCTTTTAGGAAGCAAATGCTGAGACAGACGGGCTATCCGTCACATCTACAGCTTCCCAATGAGATTATAAAAACAGAGAGAATTAGCTGGATGGTAAAGTGATTTGGGCAGAAATTGAATTTGTCACGGGATTGTGGCTTTGTAAACGGCGCTGACCCGAAACACAAGAGCGTCACACTCCATCGCACTTAAATATAGCTAATGACAAAGAAATATAGGAGATGACGTACATCTGAATATATAAAGAATATATAAATAGAATAAACATCTATAGTTACAGAGCTTTCTTTTGATGTGTGTTTTAAAATGAAAAATGATCAAAATAAAACACTTATTAAAAATTGAATTAAATCATACAATTTTTAAACTAAAATAATTTGAAAATAAAAACAAATCAAAATAAAACAATAAAAATTAAATAAACAAATAAATCATTTAAAATAAAACAATTAAAAATGGTTGAATAATAAAAATGACAAATTAAAATAAATATTATAAATATAAAATAAAACAAAAAATAACAATAATTGAAATTAAACAAAAACTTAAATTATAAAAAATATCATATTAAAACATATTATATTAAAATCAATATAATATATCAATATAATATTAAAACACTTATTAAAAATAATTTCAAATAATTTTTCAAAATAAAACACTTAATAAAATTAATAAAATAATTTAAATTAAAATTAGCTTAAAAAGAGTTTAATAATAAATGATAAATTAAAATAAATATTTTAAATATAAAAATGTTAAATAAAACAATTGAAATTAAACACAAAAACTTTAATTATAAAAATATTTTTTTAAATAAAACCAATCAAAATAAAACATGTACTAAAAATTAAAGTAAAAAAAAAATCAATTAAAAACCAAAACAAAACACTTGCTAAAAATGTAAAATAAAAAATAAAATATTAAATAAATTCATAAATTAAAATAAAGTTAAATCATAAAAATGTTGAAAGTTGAAAAATAAAATACAAAATGTACAATAAAAATAAAAACAATTAAAATTAAACAAAAACTTCAATCATAAGAATAAAAAATTAAAATCATTGACTAAAATAAACCAATCAAATTAAAACACTTACTAACAATGAATCAAATCATAAAAATGAAAAACTTTAAATGAATATTTTTTTAAATAAAATACAGATGCAAATTATTCAGCTAATTTATTCAGAAATTATTCAGCGGTTCAGCTGACAAAAAGTTAGCGACTCCGTGATCTAGGAGGTGAGAGATGCAGACGTGAGCCCTATGAAGGTGAGACGCTGTCGGCTGAACACGGGCCTGTTTCTGTCTGCCAGGTGTTTAACTGGTGACCCCGCGACCCCGAGGAAACGGCTCTGCTGTGGACTCTGGAGCATCTGTTAGAGCCGCTGTCTGTGAAGGAACTCACCTTGTCACACCTCATCAGGCCCAGGTAACGCAGAGACTTGCTGCTCCTGGCGATCTGCGTGGCGCCCTGATCCGTGATCTCCTTACACCAGCCGGCGTCCACCGTCTCAATAGTGCTGCTGTACTGACCGATGGAGATCAGAGCTGGACAGAGAGAGACGGAGAGACCCTCAACAACCACTGAATCCAGCACCACACAAACACAAACACATCATGACAAACCTTCATTCATCTGTGAGCTAACTTAAGTCTGATTTATTGCATGACAATTTAAAGTAATAAATAATAAAGTGCATTTAAAATTATTATTATATATATATATATATATATTAGTGCTGTCAAATGATTAATTGTGATTAATCGCATCCAAAATAAAAGTTTTTGTTTACATGATATATGTGTGTGTACTGTGCATATTTATTATGTATATATAAATACACACACATGCATGTATATAAAAAAATATATATTTTTATTTATTAAATATATTTATATTAATATTTATATTTATAAATATAAATATATTTATAAATATAAATATATTTATATTTATAAATATAAATATATTAATTAATATTTGCTGTTGGGTTATTTTAATTAGGTTAAAAAATAACTAAAAAAACAGCTAACTAACAATAAAACACAACAAAAACATGATAACATAATAAAAACATGATTTTTTAAATAAAAAAAAAACGGAGTTATCTGTTTTTGCAAATAAACTCTTCATATACACACACACATATATTATGTAAACAAAAACTTTTATTTTTGATTTTATTTTTAATCGTTTGACAGCACTAATATATATATATATATATATATATATTGCATTGATTTCCAGAGCAGATACTCTGTCAACAGACAGAAAACAAACACATTTTTTTCACATACACCATGTTTTTAGGAGTAAAATGTTGTATAAATCAGTGTGAATGAAATATGAATATAGAGAGGAATAAAACTGTAAAGTTTGGTGTATGTAAGAGAAAAAACTCAAAACGTATGGATTGGAATCGAAATCTACAGATGCATATATATAAAGTGCAATTAAATAAACACTTAAAAGTGTATTTTGAATATTTTCTTTGCAGAAGAGACATGATATGGAAGCAAAACAGACTAAAACTGACTATGGCTCTGCCCGTAGTGTCTTGCATCAATGCTGTGTTTGTATTTACTTCCATAAGAAATTTCACAATCACGTTGATTTTTCATAATTAAGGAGCGGCTGGAGTCACGTGAGGTCAGCCGGAGGTCAAACTCCTGCTCTGATCACATTACTGTCCTCCTGTTCAAGCGCAGAATTCAATTAGACCTCGAGCGCAGCGCTTTATCAATACACTAACAGCATCAGCAGAGAAACAGCCTCAGCACACGCTTTAAAGGATTCAAACTCTCATTTACATCTGACTTACAGCTGCTTCAGGTTCAAAATAGCATTCTGCTTCCTGTTTGATTCGATTCAAATACAGGAAGTCAAAAATATTCCAACAAAACACTATTTTAGAGTAGCATTAAATATCGCATTTCCTTTTCTAGAGTGCGTTCACTGCAAAAAATGACTTTCTTACACTTAAAATCCATAAAAAATGTACTGTACTGTAATGCACTGCATTAATATTTTCTGTATTAATTTTTTACAGGTGTTTTACCTGTATTTTGCACTGCGTTGCACTGTGTTTTAGAGTTGTCCATAAAATTAGAAATGAAAAAAAAAGTCCATAAAATTAACGGATAATGTCCCACCAGAAAATTACTAGCCCTTTTTTATTTTATTTATTTTTACAGTGTACTTGTATTTTGTCTTGTTTTTCCATTACAAATATATATAAAAATCTTAAATCAACATTTACTTTAGAAGAAAAATGAATGATTTTAAGTCTGAAAAATATATCACAATTTCCTGAAATTTTCAGAAATGTCCATAAAATTAATGGATAATATCCAGCCAGAAAATTACAAGTACTTTTTGTTATTTTTTTATGGGTTTTTTTTGTTTGTTTTTTTACAGTGTTTAAGTATTTTTGTCTTGTTTTCCAGTATAAATGTTGAAAATTCTTAAATTAACATTTACTTTAGATGAAAAATAAATGATTTTAAGTCTGAAAAATATATCACAATTTCCTGAAATTTTCAGAAATGTCCATAAAAATTGCACTGTGTTTTAGAGTTTGCCATAAAATTATAAATGGAAAAAAAAGTCTATAAAATTAATGGATAATGTCCCATCAGAAAATTACTAGCCCTTTATTTTATTGTATTTTATTTATTTTTGCAGTGTACTTGTATTTTGTCTTGTTTTTCATTACAAATATATATAAAAAATCTTAAATCAACATTTAATTGTTGAGAAAAATGAATGATTTTAAGTCTGAAAAATACATCACAATTTCCTGAAATTTTCAGAAATGTCCATAAAATTAATGGACAATATCCAGCCAGAAAATTACAAGTACTTTTTTTTATTTTGTTATTTTTTATGTTTGTTTTTTACAGTGCATTTAAGTATTTTTGTCTTGTTTTCCAGTATAAATGTTGAAAATTCTTAAATTAACATTTACTTTAGAAGAAAAAATGACTGATTGTATCAAAATTTCCTGAAAAACGTATTAAAATGATGTGAGTTTATGCTTAAAACAAGACCAAATATCTGCCAGTGGAGTAAGAAAAATACACTTTGAATTAAGCTGATTTTTCTGAGCTGGTTTTAAGCATAAGCTCACTTCATTTTGATCCATTTTTCAGAAAAAGAGACCTAATATCTTCAGTCATTTTGCCTCTCAGTAAATGTATCTTGATTTAAGAGTGTTTAGATATTTGGACTGGAAAACCAGACTAACATACTGAGGAAGAACATCGTTTTGTGCAGCGTGTTTTGTTTTAGCACTGCATGTCAACACGAAACCCCAGGAACACATAAGAGATTGTGTCTGTTCCCATTACGCTTTTGCTCTAAATGGATTAAGCTCGTAATCCTGCTCGTGTTTGATGAAGGGTCTGGTCATCTGCTCTGACATTCTCCCTCTCAGCATCTCGTGAATGAACTGGACGTGGATGTGCATATATTGATCAAGAGTCGACGTAGACGCAGATGTTTCCTACCATATAATAATCTGATTTCCCATCGCGAGCAGAACAACACAAGTTCATGAAAGAGTTTCCTCTCTAAGAGTCAAATAATCATCATTCAGCCTGATGCATGAAAACACAACAAACTAATACATCTACTTCTGTTTACATCTGCTGGCCTGATTTAAAGAGATATTTCAGCTAAAAATCTGTTCTGTCATCATTTGTTCTGCCTCATGATGTTTCTTTAGAGTCTGAAAGCAAAAAATTAATTTATTATTCAGAATTTTTGCCATATTTTCCAGTACAAATATCTAAACATTCTTAAATCAAGAAACGCTTAAGAAGCAAAATGACTTTAAGACTGATATTAAGTCTTGTTTTCTGAAAATAAATAAATATAATTGAGTTTATGCTTAAAATAAAATTTATTATAAATAAATATAATATAATATGTAATATAAATATAATATATAATATAAAATTATTTTTCTGACCGCATTGGCAGATGTTTTATTTGTTTTAAGAATAAATTTGCTTAATTTTAACATTTTTCAGAAAACAAAACTTAATATATTAAGCGATTTTGCTTTTCAAGTAAATGTATTTTGATTTAAGAATGTTTAGATATTTATAACCTGTATAATTAAAAACAAGACGGAAATACTAAGTATTTATTAAGCATTATCTTTTACTGTTCATTATTTTTTGCAGGATAACAGTTTTCATTTCTATCCAGATCTGAGGTAGGATTATTATAGTTAAATAAAACTAACAAACAATAAATAAATAAATAAATAAATATCATGTTAATCACTTGAAATGAAATAAATGTTAATCATATATATTTTTTTAAATGACAAAACAACACATTTGCTAAAAAATTAAAATGAAAAGGGGAAAATGTAAAAACTGATTCAGAATATTAATGAAAACTAATAGCGTCTAATGATACTAAAATAATACTGATCTCTGACTTCTGCTCAGTGAGGCTGCATTTATTTGATCGAAAGTACAGAAATATTTGAAATATTATTAGAATTTAAAACAGCTGTTTTCTATTTGAATATCTGTTAAAGTGTAATTTATTTCTGTGATGCGCAGCTGTATTTTCAGCATCATTACTCCAGTCTTCAGTGTCACATGATCTTCAGAAATCATTCTAATATGCTGATTTGCTGCTCAAGAAACATTTCTGATTATTATCAATGTTGAAACAGTTGTGCTGCACAATATTTTTTGTGGAAACTGTGATACATTTTATTTTTCAGGATTCACAGATTAATAGAAAGTTCAAAAGAACAGCATTTATTTGAAACAGTAACATTATAAATGTGTTTACTGTCACTTTTGATCAATTGAATGCATCCTTGATGAATAAAAGTACTAATTTCTGTACATATATGTGCAATGCAACACAGTTGTTCACAGCTGAACTTCATGCAAACGAGCGGTGAATCCCAGTGAGAGAGCTGGAGTATGCTGCAGACGGACTTTATGCTGATCAACACAAACGAGTGATGAAGAAATAACAAAACCACAATCAGCCTGAAGAGATCAGAAGAAAAGATGGATGTGGTTTGAGATTTTCCATCAGTGAAGCTCCGCCGAGAGACAATATTCAAATTCATGACCGAAGATCTTAAACCAGGGTCTTTCTTTATTTATTAAAATTAATTAAAACTTATTAAAATAATATTTTTATAAATATTTTTAAAATTATTAAAATATATAAAAAAATTCTAAATATGTGAGCCTGGACCACAAAACCAGTCTTAAGTCGCTGGGGTATATTTTTAGCAATAGCCAAAAATACATTGTATGGGTCAAAATTATTGATTTT
>JAFVLL020020404.1:0-46477 GCA_021397915.2 Tor tambroides | reverse complement strand
CATTATGGAGGAGTGGAAGAGGATCCCAGCAACAACCTGTGCAGCTCTGGTGAACTCCATGCCCAGGAGGATTAAGGCAGTGCTAGATAACAATGTTGCCCCTACAAAATGTTGACACTTTGAACCCAGTTTTGACATGTTCACTTAGGGTGTACTCATTTTTGTTGCCAGTTATTTGGACAATAATGGCTATATGTTGAGTTATTTTTAGAGGACAGTAAATTTGTATTTATTCCAATTTCCAATTTCATTTGTACAGTATTGTCCCTCGAGAAGATATACTAAAATTGTTGCTGAAATGTGAGGGGTGTACTCACTTTTGTGAGATACTGTATATACATACATACATACATATACACACACATATATACACCTTTTTTTTTTTACCTTAATTGTCTATAATACAAAATATTCTATAAAACACTACAAAATATTACTGTATAAATTGTACTTCAAATAAAAAAAATATATTTGTATTAAGGAACTTTAAGGAACTGTTCATACCAGTATACTCGGGGAAACAAATAGTAAGCGGGCTTCTTTTGATCTTTTCGTCAAACAGATCCTTCTTGTTGAGAAACAGGATGATGGAAGTATCCGTAAACCACTTGTTGTTGCAGATGCTGTCAAACAGCTTCATGCTCTCATGCATTCGGTTCTAAAAGAGGACAAATAAAGCATTGTTTGAGAGGAACTTTACAAGGCAAAGTTTGTGTTTCATGGTACGCTTGTTGCCTACACTGAAAGAGATCTTGTTTGAGCGCTCACCATTTCCTCATCTTCAGCCAGGACGAGGTCATAGTCACTGAGAGACACACAGAAGATGATGGCAGTCACTCCCTCAAAACAGTGGATCCATTTCTTCCTCTCGGATCTCTGGCCACCCACATCAAACATTCTGAAAGTAGAGCAGAGTCACACTGAAAGCAATGACATCTACTAGGAATTTTGGTAAATACTGGTTTAATATGTATGATTAAGAGGGAGTTTGATCAGACAAACTTATCCAACAAAGACTACGATAAAAATAGTGTATAAACAGATGACTCAACTGAAAGTGAGCATATGAATCATGCACACATCACACTGTCAGAAAGCAGTTCACACTCTCAGGAACTGCACATCTCAAAAATATGGATTTTTTAGCAGTTTCAGTGTGCGCAGTTACAATGGCAATACTCACTTGAAGTGAAGGTCCTTGAAAGTGAAGTGGGTCTCTACAATACCGGTTGTCTTCACCCTGGTCCTCAGGACATCTTGCTGAGTTGGGACATAGGAAGAACTGGATATTCTGTCTAGATCATTCAGGTAGCTAGAGAGAGAAATACAGACTTCAGCTGATTACAAAGTGATTCAAAATCTATTTAATGACTTTAAGGTGAAATATTTCAAAAGTTTCCGGAAACCAGTTTAAAAATGGGCATTTTTCATCAGTTCTGTTTTGTGACTTTAAATGAAATGAATTATCAGGTGAATTTGATTTAATACAGATGAACTGAGTTTCTGATCTCGCAGAACTTTGAGTTTTTTCTGATTTTTAAAATTCAGCGGTTTTCAGCAAGGATGAATTAAATTAGATTAGAATACATTTCTGTTTCAATTAAATGCTGCTCTTTTGAACTTTCTATTGTTCGAAGAATCCTGAAAAAAGTTTCCACAAATTAAGCAGCACAACTGTTTAACATCGATAATAATTAGAAATGTGTCTTTAGCAGCAAATCAGCATATTAGAATGATTTCTGAAGGATCATGTGACACTGAAGACTGGAGTAATGATGCTGAAAATTCAGCTTTGCATCCCAGGAATAAATGACATTTTAAAACAGAAAACAGATATTTTAAATTATAATATTTTAGAATACTACTGCTCAATCTGAATTTTAATCAGCAGCATATATTCCACCTAAAATTTATTTCCTACACACATCTCATTTTTATTATGTCATAAAATTGTCTATTGTGAATACGTCTTATTCATCTGGGTTGTATGCAAAAGCTAAGGGTTCACAGCATGCTTGGAGGACACAGGACACATTTGCATCTTTGAAAAGTTTGCATGAAGCAGATTTGAATCATGGACCATAATGGATGGAATAACGTCAATAATAACTCAATGTAAACGCAATGTCCACACGCAGAACACGAACCATTGACGTGTTCAGCAGCCACAATGGAAATGGAGCTGGATTATGTGGCGAGCGCAAGTGTCATTATGTGGGGAAACGGGCTGTGTAGGGAAGGGAAAAAATGCCAAAAAAGCTAAAAGACACTCACTATGAAGCCGAGTCATTGAGCTGGTACTCTCTGGAGCGACTGAAGCAAGCCTGAACGCCACCATCCTTCCACAGGCGCTGGATGATTCCTGACAGCTCGCTCGTCATGTATCCCTCATCCGCAGAGCCGGCCAGCACAAACAGCTGCCTTGCGTCATCCTGCAAAAAACAGCCAATCGAACGCATCTTGATTTCCTTTGATACTTTAGCATTACATAAATAAGTGACCTGAAACTAACCCCGTTTCCCATTATAACAGCAACACTTACAGCCCGCCCAGGATCCGCAAAGTCAATCTTCAGACGGCCCATGGCCCTTATGATGGCGATGATGGACTGGATAGTGTTGCTGTAGACAACGGCTCTGTACTGTTTGCACTCTTCCTCAGAGTAGCCTGCTTCATGGATGATCCTGTGGGAGAAAAGACAATGGCATTTATTCAAGTAATAAAGCTAACAGTTCCTGGCGAGTATATTGCGAATATAGACCTTGCTGAGCCAAAAAACATTAAAAGTGAAGATATATCACTATATTTGCACTGCTGCTTCATTCTAATGCCCTTGAGGACGATTAAAACGCTCAAAAGTTCTAAAAGCCTGACAAATGCAGGGAAGTCCCTTAATAATCATTCGATTATGGTCATGGCTTATGTAATTCACATTTAATTTAAATAAACACTGCTATCGCTTACATCCTGCGTGATTTCTAAACATTACGAAACTAGTATGATGTAATAGGGGTTGAAACTTACTTCATCTGTTTGACAATTGTACTCTTTCCAGATTCACCAGCCCCTGCAAGAGAAAGAAAGAAAGAGTGTGTTATCCAGATGGACACACACCCAAACATTCCAGATCCTTCCCTGCTCCATGAAAGAGTACGAAGATCTGACTCTCAACGATCAAGCGTTTGTGGCTTCTGCCAGCTCAGCAAAAAGTATTTGTTGGTATCAGATTGAGCGGGAGGTTTCTTTGATTTCACCACAAGTAATAACTGGGTGGGGAGAAGACATTATCAGCTTAAAACTTGAAATTATATTGTCACGTTGCATCCTTGCCACTCAATATGATGACAAACAAGTGATATAAAAATAAAGGGAAGTGGGGGGAAAAACTGATGTCGTGGGAAACGGCCCGAACCAACAATCTACGAAACTGAGACTATTTAGACTCATTAAATGGATATTTCACTCCCCTGTATGTTAATGAGGAATAAAAGCAACCAGCTTTAACAGTCAGCAGTGATGTGAGGAAATGTGTAGGTGTTAATCTTAATGGATTAATTAAACGTCACCTCACTGTAATGGGATTATAGACAGGCTTTAGTAAACAGATTAGCTATAGGTCTAGATAAGTATGACAGTGCAGGTTTGACTGCAGGTGACAGACAGCAAATATAAGCATCAAAAGCTTTAGAAACAGTTACTTGAAGCTGGGGATTTCAAACTGAGGTCCACTGAGCCTCAGAGGGCCACAAAGGAGGAACATAGAAAATTAAGTGGGAGAAAAAAAAAAAAAAAGAGACAATTTAGGGTTTTCAAAAGTGTTAATAAATCGTGTAAATATATCCGAGACATTATTCATACATTTCAACCAAAGTAAAAACAGCAATAGTGTAAATAGTGTGTAATATTATTCAAATTTAAAATAACTGTCTTTTACAAGACATTTAAAAATATAATTTATTCCAAAGATGAATATTCAGCCTCATTACTCCAGTCTTCCTTCAGAAATCATTCTAACATGCTGATTTTATGCTTAATAAACATTTCTTAGTCTTATCAAAACTTAAAACCATTGCGCTGCTTAATACTTTATTTATACTTGTTTATTTTACTAAAAACAAAAAATTGGGGGTCCCTGGCATCAAAAAAAAAAAAGTTTGAAAACCCCTGACTTAATGTTTCAATTAAAATTCTGCCGTTTCAGAAAGAGGCTATCTCAATACTCCCACTCTCTGCCTTCCGTGAGACTAGAGTTCATCCGTTCACTGAGCGAACGTTTCAATTAACCATCTCAGTTGTGGTTGAGGACGTCCCTGAGGGAGGACGTCTCTTTCTCTCGGTCCCAAAGCACAAACACAGCAATTAGGCCACATCAGCATCTCTCACATAGATTCAGACCCTACTGCGAGGAGACCAAACACAATAGCGCTGCATTTACCCCAGAGACACCCACAAAACTCCCACATGAATTGATGAGAGGCTTGTAGTACCTAATGTTCATCCACAATATTAATCGTCCTCCAAAAAAGGCTGTAATGCTTCCTGAAAAATCCTAGTGTTCAAAAAAGATAACAGTTCCAGTTGTCAAAGAATTTTCAAATTCCAGAGAATTTTGCAGGCAAAATGCAGTCATTTTAATTGGAAACCTCAATTTGAAAATTTGGGAATTTTGCGCAAAACATTTCTCCATACAGATTTCGCATCGGGATCAAGTTTTTAATGCAAATTTGTGACGATGACTAATCGCTACATTTTTGACAAATTGTTTTGACTAAATTTCCCAGCTACTGTCAAATGTGGCAATAAATGCATCTGTTTGTCAGTGCAATGACTTTGCGTGAAAAACATGTGCGTCGCTAAATGTTTCACCCTTACGCAAAATTCCAAATCATACAGATTATATTTGAAAATTATGCCCGCAAAATTTACAGCTAAATTTCACAGAGCAATGGTAAATGTTACCGCACGTTTATAGATCCTTTTGAGATGAAATCTTTCAAACTGAAGCTAGAAAACTTTTTGAGATGGTGGGCCAAACTCACTGCTTGGATTAGGGTAGTTGGTTCAAATCCTTAATCAAAAGCACTGGCAATTATATTGATGCTTGCTTGCTTTATTCTAAGATGTATCAATCCAAGTTTCTGATGCCACACACTGAACTTGACTCCAAAGCACTGGTTTCAACTTTTGTTTGGTCTCCTGCGGCTGCGTTTATGGTGCTGTAATTTGAACTGGCTCTTTGGTTCCTGGGCAACCAATAACAACTGCCTGAGATGCACGATCAGCACGCTCTATTCCGTAAAGACGTGCGCATCTTCACTGTGTTACTACATTTTGATATGCATTTGTGACGCTCATTGACTTTTGTGACACAAAATTCTTTGAATAACCACCCATTAAGGTACTTCCTCTTCACAGCAGTGGATTTATTCTTAGTAACAACCCTGGCAGTCACCATTTGTCCCCTCTATAGTCTAAACAGGAACTCCAGCCTGTTTTACAGCAGGCGTAGGGACATATGCTGTTGATCCGCAATACCAAAAAGCAAACAAACCCAGCATACACGCACCACACAGAGGGCGTTTAATGAATCAGCACATAGGGGGAATCCAGTTAACTAAATGATTAGATGGTAATTCCCTAAAGTTTGATAGCGTAAAGGCATGTTTTATGTCTGCTAACAATTTACACAGGAAGTAAAGTAGGGATCATTGGGAAAATAGACAATAAATGGATAATTAAAACATCAGTTCTAAGCAAAAAGTTGACCATGATTGTTTGCAAGGAGACTGACATACTGAAGCTCTTCAAAATGAATAAAACAGCATGTAAACAGTACCAAGTGCTTCTCTTTAGGGAGTTTGTGACATTTCTGTAAAACAAATATTATGTTTAAGATGCACACACCATGGATAATCAAGAAAAGCAAACAAATGTTTCTTTCAATCACCACAAGCGAACAAATGGTTTGGCTTCATTACTCAATGTCCACGAAAAAAGCTTGCACACAAATACTGGAAAAGTACAGAAGAAACATATGCAAAACAGGAATCGGAACCTGAGAAACAAGTGGCCTCTATGTAAATCATTATGAATTAACAAGTTGACTGCTTTAAGCTAACAGAAAAAAACTGAATGACAGATATTGTTGAAAAACTGCAACTGCATTAAATTGTAGAACTTCACATATGAATGAATGAAAGAATTAACAATATCTGCTGATTAAATATTTTGTTATATCTCCTATAAATGGAAAACCTACTTAAGTAATAAATCAAATGAATCATACATTCAGGTTTAAAACTTTTCAGACTTAAAATATTTGTAAAACCACCAGGACCACTTTTTAAGCCCATCTAGCATTATCCTCTCCGGTTTACTCCAATCACCCAGCAGGACCCTCCATATGCACAAGCTCATTTATCATAATTGGATGAGGTTTAGGGTAATCTATCAGATCAATCTCAGTAAATCAAGCAGTTCGGATTAAATTAGATTAAACTAGTCTTTTGTTGGCTGGATTAGCTGAGAGCCGTTTGCGTCTAACTGGCGAATATGCAAACCAGTACTTTGAAGAGGTGAAGGCCAAAATAAAAGACAGAAAACAGGCAAATAAAATCACTTTCGCAATCATTTCATTCCTACTGTAAAGAAACATAAATTCAATCATTAAAAACTGTGTTAAGAGACTTGAGTGATATAAATGGATTAGTGGATTAGCTTCACATGCTAGCCGAGACACCAGCGCGGTAACTATGGAAAGAAAAGTTTCCAGCGTCCATAAATATGCTCTTTATTTCTTTATTCTCTACTCATAGCTTACTGAAATATTAAATCCAGTGCTAGTGTGTCTTATATTTGCTGTTAAGTTAACTTTAAAGGGCTTATTCACTAGCGTAGCGGCTAACTCACCCAGCAGCAGCAGCTTGACCTCTCGCGACGCTCTCTCTCCATCATCCCGCAGGTTTTTGTCAATCATTTTACTCCTCTCCTGGGCGCTCTTGTCGCCCGAGCTCAGGGTGCACCCCATCTTTCTGGAGTTTCAAACGCTTTCGAACGATATAAGAAGTCGAAGAAACAAAAAAAAATGCGAGGAAGAAAGAAATATCATGCACAAGTGGTTTAAATGAGGGAGCCACCCCGACGTCTCACGCCCAACTCTTTCACACACGCACACAGGCTCTTCAAACTTGAGTTTTCCAAGCGCTAGAGTTTCTAAAGTTAAAACAAATAAAAACGAAGGGTGTCAGCAATCAGTCGAGTGCCTTGAGGCCCATGGTTGATTAAAAACAAGGTGAAAATTGAGTCATTGACGCTCCGCTTCTCCCACTGCTGTTAAAAGAGCTCGCTGGAGTTTCCTGTTTCTTTTCATACATAAATCCCCCCTCCGCGGCCGCGCGCCTGGAATGCACGCTCCCGCGCACATGCGTGTACGCGAGGGTGCGCGCATATTGAAGCCAAGTTGTTCTGAAGTCAGTGGACTTTTGTTTTCATAAATACATTTCCGAAAAGCTTAATACGCTTTCAAAATACTTCATAACATTTTCTTTTGTCTATTTGTAATTATTTACATTTATTTACATGGTGTGTGTTAAAAATTCTACATTATTTAATCAAATTTAAATGAAATTAATTTATTAAATTGTATCAATTTGTCATTTTATTTCATTAACATCATTTATATATTATTAATTACATACTTAATTTCATAAAATTTCATAATATTTTATTTTATTTGTATTTTTGTCTTTATTAATATTATGTGGGCATTGAAAGTTAAATATTATTTAGTTAATGACAATGGTTCATGTTTTAAAATACTTAAAATAACATGCATTATTAAAATACATAATAAAATCCATCATATTTTATTTATTTGTAATTTTGTTTTAATTTCTTTACATTATTTATATATGAATAATTCTATATTATTTTATTACATTTCTGAAAAGCTTAATATGCTTTGAAATACTTAATTACTAATTTATGCTTATTACTAATATATTATTTAATAAAATTTAAATGAAATTAACTTATTAAATTGTATTAATTTGTCATTTTATTTCATTAACATCATTTATTTATTATTAATTACATACTTAATTTCATAAAATTTATTAATATTTTATTTTATTTGTATTTTTGTCTTTATTAATATTATGTGGGCATTGAACGTTAAATATTATTTAATTAATGACAATGGTTCATGTTTTAAAATACTTAACATACATTATTAAAATACTTAATAAAATCCATCATATTTTATTTATTTGTAAGTTTGTTTTAATTTCTTTACATTATTTATATATGAATAATTCTATATATTTTATAAAATTTCTGAAAATCTTAATATGCTTTGAAATAATTACTAATTTATATTTATTACTATACTTATTACTAATATATTATTTAATAAAATTTAAATGAAATTAACTTATTAAATTGTATTAATTTGTCATTTTATTTCATTAACATTATTTATATATTATTAATTACATATTTAATTTAATAACATTTCATAATATTTTATTTTATTTGTATTTCTGTTTTTATGAACATTATTTAGGCAGTAACAGTTAAATATTATTTAATCAATTACATTTCTAAATGCTTCATGTTTTAAAATACTTAAAATAACATACATTATTAAAATACTTAATAAAATCCGTCATATTTTATTTATTTGTAATTTTAATTTCTTTACATTATTTATATATTAATAATTATATATTACTTTATTAAATTTCTGAAAAGCTTAATATGCTTTGAAATACTTAATATTACTAATATATTATTTATTTGTAATTTAACATTTATTGACTACATCATTTATTATATATTGTTGTATAGCCTACTTATATGTTAATTATTATATATTGTTTATTTTTTGTTCTATATTGTTTATACAATTTCCTTTCTTTTCTTTCATGCCAATCCAACAGTTTTAGTTGCACTTTGGGTGCCCTTTAATTAATATCCTCACAATAGTGTTTCACAATATTGTGTTTTTCTTCTTCTTCTTCTTCTTTCATTAGTGTCTGCATAGGTGGGTGAATATGAATAATTCATGTAGGAAATGGCTCCATTTGGTGAGATGAATGAGGCCACATCTGGTCAGTCAGTTGGGTCACAGGTCTAACCATATTCAAATAGATTCAGATTTAGGAGA
The DNA here is from genome assembly GCA_021397915.2 of Tor tambroides. Taxonomy (NCBI): domain Eukaryota; kingdom Metazoa; phylum Chordata; class Actinopteri; order Cypriniformes; family Cyprinidae; genus Tor; species Tor tambroides. Next base: position 37,311 of record JAFVLL020020404.1, on the reverse strand, counting down.
TTTTCTTATAGGTGGCACGTAACCATACAAAAAAATCAAAAGATGAGCTCATACATAAGCTTTAGAAATATTATCATAGCCACCCTTATTATTTTACATACTATTTAAATTTCAAATGTCATGAGCATGCAAACCAACTAGCAAAGTTTCCCCACATATCCATGACTAGCGTATTTTCCTAAAGAACCACAATGGAAGGCAGAGAGCATTCAACCCATTTAAAATGAGGGTAATCATGGCGACTGAACATTCATTACACTGATTTATATTGTCATTCAGTGCTGTGACTTTAGAATACACACTGAATTACAGACTAGTTTTAGGAAAAACTCACTCTTGCATTCGTGCAGCCATAAAGATGTAAAATGGCCCATGGGAAAGTCATTTTACTTTTTTTACATGCATCTCATAGGATTATTCATCTAAAAACCTAAAGACATAAATAGCTGACATGGGTAAGATCACTTTTGTATGAATGTATTAATAACATAATCAAAGTGTATGTTATTGTTAAAAACAAGGGAAACTTGCATTTCCATGTCTTTTAATGAAAACACTAGGTATATTTGAACTAATAAAGAGACATAACACGTATTTTGCACTGGAAATGGCAGGGTGTAGTAATCTCGTATGCGTCTTTATGATAAATGATAAAGTGGTGAGATGAGACAATAGGGATAATTGTTGTTTCTGCAGCGTGGTGAGACTTGTTAAGCTTAGGGACTGATTGCTTGCTGTGCTGCTTAAATGTAGAGACACTGCTGAAACAGGACCTGAGGGGATAAGTGTGCCTATGTGAGTGTTTGTGATTACATTGAAGGTGCGGTAGGGTTTGCTTATCTTTGCTTATCTATTTTATTTAAATTAATAATACGTTTATGCACTAAATGCAAGCTTCGTGGTCGTTTTGTTAGGATTTTGCTGATTTACCTTTGTTCTCATTTCTCAAAAAGCTAACTTTGGTTAGAGATTTTACAGTAATTGAGATTTATTTTACATGGCAGACAAGACAGCGAGTATTAGTGTTAACCTGCTCAGCAGTACCACCAAGCGGCTGATCACTGCAACAGCATGGATTACTGTTCAAACAGGAAAAACAAACAAACACAGAAACAAACAAATAATTCATAATCATTCAGGCCAATATTTCATACACACAATGACCTGAATATTTATTTTCTATGTTGAACATGTTGTCAAGGTATAATAATAATAATAATAATAAGAATAATAATAATAGAGATAATATAGAGGTAACAGATATATTAATAGAGAAAAAAAGCTTTGATAAATTTTACAGCTTTATTAGCCAAGTTATTATTGTTGTTGTTGTTGTTGTTGTTGTTGTTGTATTTTTAAGATTGTTTGTTTTAAAATATTTTTTTACACTTAAAAAGAAACAGTAGTGCAGCATTTGTCAGTGTGGTATAACCAGCAGTATTTCAGCAACAATGTCAGTAGGACAGTAGTTGTCTTCTTATGGTCTGGTGGCACTGGGGAATGTACAGTATTAACAGGACCTGAGACTGGGTTTTGTCTCTTGGTACTTGTGATGAGATGTTTGACAGCATGTTCTGACAGGGAATGTTTCCACTGGGCAGCTGTAACTGCTAACAGCAGCCCGAACCTAAATGATTCTGTAGAAAACCACCAAAAGAGTAAGAGCAGTTCTGTGGAATAAGGGATTTATTTTGCCTTCCAGCCTATTACTGCAGATAAATAAATGGATAGATAGGCAGATAGACAGATGATAGATAGACAGTTAGAGAGACAGATAGACAGACAGACAGACAGATAGACAGACAGACAGACAGACAGACAGACAGACAGACAGACAGACAGATAGATAGATAGATAGATAGATAGATAGATAGATAGATAGATAGATAGATAGATAGATGATACAGACAGACAGACAGACAGACAGATAGATAGATAGATAGATAGATAGACAGATAGATAGATGATACAGACAGACAGACAGACAGATAGATAGATAGATACATAGATACATAGATGATAGACAGACAGACAGACAGACAGACAGACAGCTAGATAGCTAGATAGATAGATAGATAGATAGATAGATAGATAGATAGATAGATAGATCTAAATATGTAACATTTGTTCTGTTCATGTTTAAGCTCTACCACGCTGCTTATGGTTCACTGGCCTCTCATGTAGGTGTGTTTAGAGCCCACCCTCTCATTTTACACACTCACAGACCTCATTTACAGACAGTCACCCACACAGAGAACAACACACAGACAGACAGACAGCTTACCCTGATCCTCACATAAGACAGATGCTACTGACTATCATCTGCACCCACAGGAGTTATGACTGGATGATGAAGGACATCTGACTGCACAAATAAGGTATTAGGTATTTGTTTTACTGTTGCTGTTTTTTATGATTTACACAAGTTGAGCTATGTTACAGGAGGGCAACATGAGGTCACATGTTGCCATGTCTTTTAAATGTTATACTATTTATAAATGAAAATATATGCTTAAGTAATATTTTTGTGTTACCTTTGACTTTCTGGCATTTCATAAACGCTTTATTGTTAAAAGTCTATAATAGTGTTTTTAAACTTTTTTTGTGGAGAATAACAGTGAAAATGTTGTATCATGAATTGGTTTGCATTTCATAATTGTTTAACTGTTTAAATTTAGCTCAGTCTATAACAGGTTCCATTGTGACAACTTACCCCTATATCAGTTCTCTACTGGGGCATGTTGTCACAAAAACATACATATTTGTACTGTATTTTTTACATTTATATTTTATTTATTTATTTATTATTTTATTTTATTATTATTATTATTATTATTATTATTATTATTTGCCTGTGCAATAATGTTGGAAGTATGTGTCTCACAGAAACTGATTTTCAAAAACTAACCTACCATGTGATATAATCACTAGAGTAACAAGTGTAACAACTAGCCCTGTGCTGCCCTTCACTATAAAACAAATATGTAAAGAATTTCAGAAGCTAAACACACATAAACATACACACACAAACTAATCCAAGTTACAAATTTTATCACCGGTGCTAAGATTGCTGTTCTTTGTGACAGCGCTGAGATATTTCCCACATGGCTGTGCTGTATTGCCCCTGGCTTTCTAACAAGAACTTGTGGCACAAGCTAGAAAGGTGAAGACGGGTGACTGAGGTCAGTACAATCTTAAGATAAAGACTAAATATTTATGTTTTCAAAATTTAATACCTTCCATCTTGATATTCTTGATATTTTGCACTGTCCTCGTTGTTTTTGTCAACAAGAACTGGTCTCTAAGAAGTGAGCGAATGTGACAGCACATTGGTGCTATTATTAGTCTCACTTAAAACAGCAGACAAATACCTAGAGCTTCGGTAATATGTTGTACCATATTCACATTATTCATATTAGATTAGCTTATAATGTCATTTATACTTCAAAGAGAATATAAAACACACACCAGCACACATCCTCAGCTTTATTCTCTGTCCTGAGAGTGATGATGACCAGACCCCACTATATCTACTCTTAACAAACAGGATAACCATTCAAAGGCCATTCACATTTGAGTACAGTAGTAAAAACAAAACCTCAGTCATTCTAAATCAACCCAAACTCTTATTAAGAGAGTACATATTTGCTCAGGATCTCACCTATATGAACAACATATGCCATCTGCTTGCATTATATTAAATCACATATAGCTCCACCCAAGATGATTTTACAAAGAGGTGCTTAATTAGCAGTAATAGATAAGGCATGCCATTAGCAACCACATAGCAACACAATAGCAACCTATTAGAACACCATAGCAACATCATCCAGAAGACGCAAAAAACTGCATAGCAAAAGACTAGCCACCTAAAACACCCTAGCAACCATCCTGAACAACTCAGCAACTGCATAGTAACACACTAAAATGACCCTAAACACACCAGCAGCCAATTAACAATATCCTAGCAACTATCAAAACACCTAGCAACACCCTAGAAACCATCCTGAACATCAACTCGAAACACCCCAGTAACATGCTAAAAATCAACAAGAACACCTCAGCAACACCCTAGCAACTATTTAAAACACTTAAACAACCACATATAAACAAATCACCAATCATATATTATAGTAAGAAGCTAAAAACCACATGGCAACACTCCAGCAAACACATAGTAACATTCTAAACAAATCACCTAAAACACCCTAGCAACCATTTCAAACACTTAACCACCTATCAACAAACAACCAATCAAATATTGTAGCAACATGCTAAAAAGCAGAAGACCTTAGCAGCCACATAGTAATACCCCAACAACCACATAGTAAAATACTAAATACATCACCTAAAACACCCTAGCAACCCTCTCAACACACCATCAATCATATACTGTAGTAACATGCTAAAAACAGAATATCTTAGCAACACCAGCAACAGCCCAGCAACTACATAGTAACATGCTAAACACCACCCTAGCAACACCCTAGCAACCCTCTAAAACACTTAAGCAACCACATAGCAACACCCCAGCAACCACATGGTAACATTCTAAACACATCACCTAGAACACCCTAGCAACCCTCTAAAACACTTAAGCAACCACATATCAACACATCATAAATCATATATTGTAGTAACACGCTAAAAAACAGAAGACCTTAGCAACAACATAGCAACACCCCAGCAACCACACAGTAACATGCTAAACACATCACCTAGAATATCCTAGCAACCCTCTAAAACACTTAAGCAACCATATATCAACACACCATCAATCATGTACTGTAGTAACATGCTAAAAAACAGAATATCTTAGTAACCACATAGCAACAGCCCAGCAACCACACAGTAACATGTTAAACACCACCCAGAACACCCTAGCAACCCTCTAAAACACTTAAGCAACCACAAATCAACACACCATCAATCACGTACTGTAGTAACATGCTAAAAACAGAATATCTTAGTAACCACATAGCAACACCCCAGCAATCACATAGTAACATGCTAAACACCACCCTAGCAACACCCAAGCAGCCCTCTAAAACACCTAGCAACACCCCAGCTCATCCAGGCTGGGAGACCAGCTTAAACCAGTTAAGACCAGTCAAGCAGCTTAGGCTGGTTTTAGCTGGGTTTTTTTGGTTTGTGTTTTTTTTTTTAACACGCTAGCACCTTTTCATCAAAACGTGCAAAATGTAGTTGTTGAAAACGCAGTTTTTGGTGCTGATCCAAACTGAAGCGTGAAGTACAATACATGCTGTCCTGCTAAAGCTAATGTGCTTATTGCTCCTCAAAGACTGTCCTGGCTACAGTAAATAAGACATATGCTATTAGCTACATTAAACTCTGTGTGATAATATCATGTTTTCCCTGCAGTATTATTGCTCCCATCAATGTGAGGCTCTTCTGCAGTGCCTTAATGTAAATCTGGCAGCACAGAGCCCAACAAAACAATGCAGATGTACTCTCTGTTTGAGAACGATGTTTGGCAAACAGACTCCATCCGCACACATGCACGCAATAGTTCACTCTCCACACGGCAAGAGCTGTAATATTCTCAACAATAAAAACAGGAGTGGCATTTTGTGCATTTTAAAGAAAGCATTGATGTTCACTGAACAGTTTATTGTATTTTTAATGTAGTAAAAGATGCTAGATACATACAGTGGCCCCAAAATGTATTGAAACTATTGTTAACAAAACTAAGTGAATGAAATAAAAATTAAATAAAAAATTTAATTGACCACAATAAAAATAAATATAATTTAACTGGAAAAACTGGAACCAAAATAGAATGCATTTTCAGTTTGTCTTTTCAATTTTCAATATATTTTGTATTAAAAACTAATAGTCATAAAATGCATTTTATTTTGGTTTCAGTTCCAATTTCTTTATTTTTATGTTATTTATTTCTAAAATATTTCTGTTTAGCTTTAATATAATTTTATTTTATTTGGCAAGGCAACATTTAGAGTTTTTGAGTTTTACATTTTTCATTTAATATTTATATTATTAAATTAATTATATTTTTATTCATTTTAATTCACAATAACAACCCTAAATAGAAAAAGTTTGTCTTTTCAATTTTCAATATATTTTGTATTCATGTAGAATTATTCTGAAGTCATAAATCTTTTTGATTTAGTGTTGTAAAAATATAATGAATTTATTAAAAAAAAAAACTTTTAATAATTGAAATAGAGCTGAAATAAAATATAAATATTACATGAAAAATGTAAAATCTCAAGAACTGGAAATGTTGCCTTAAAATAAATAAAATTATATTAAAGCTAAATAGAAATATTTAGAGATAATAGAAAAATATTTAATAGAAAATATTTTAGAACAAAAAAAGACAAACAAACAAATAAATGGCTGGCTGGATGGAAAAAGAGGAACCAAAACAAAATGCATTTTCTGACTTCAAAATAAATTAATAATAAATTAAATTATTAATTAAAAATATATATTTTTTATTTTAGTTTTTGATACAAAATATAATGAAAATTGAAAAGACAAACTGAAAACTTTTTGATTTAGTGTTGTTATTGTTAAGTCATTACAAAGTTTCATTAATTGAAATAAAGCTGAAATAAAATATAAATATTAGATGAAAAATGTAAAATAAAATAAATAAATTAAATGTTGCCTTGCTAAATAAAATAAAATAATATTAAAGCCAAACAGAAATATTTTAGAACAAAAAAAGACCAAAATAAAAATAAGAATATAATTGGAAAAACTGGAACCAAAATAATAAGCATTTTATGACTTCAAAACTAACTATAATAAAAAATATTTTTAAATAAAATTTTTGTAAAAAAAAAAAAAAAAAACACTTTTGTAAACACTTTGTACATTTTTGTAAAACTGTTGGACATTTTTGTCCATAATACAATATATTTTTGTCCATAAATAAATTTTACCAAATAATTTTTAGTTTTTGATATGAAATATATTGAAAATTGACAAAGACAAACAAAAACTAAACAGAACTAAAAATTCAAAACTATAAAAACCTTGGTCTGTACACAAAATGGCACTGAAAAATATTATGAGAGAAGATCTAACAATTTGTTTCCAGACTCATCTTTTTTGAATTTGATATTCTGTTGCTAGTGTGTTGTGAATGGTTTGATCCTGTTGCTAATGCAGCTGCTAGAGTTTATTAAATGGTTTGATCCTGTTTTAGGGTGTTTTAAATGGCTTTTATCCCACTGCTATGCAGTTGGGTGCTTTAGGCCGTTATTAGGTGGTTGCTTAATGCTTACTGACCCAAGTACAAACATCTGCAAATATAAGTAACAGTTCTTTTTTAACCCATAGGCTCTGATGTGCACGTCCTGTGATGAGGAAAGACGGAGACCTCCAACTTCACTCTTTCTCCAAACTCCAGCCACGCTAACAAGACCGCCTTTTCCCCAGACAGTCCATTCACACTTGTGGAGCTTGTGTTCATCATTCTCGGCCTGAGCACTTTAAGCCTGATCACCATTATTGGCAATGTGCTGGTCATGCTTTCCATCAAGGTCAACAGGAACCTCCAGACGGTCAACAACTACTTCCTATTCAGTCTAGCATGCGCGGACCTGTTCATCTGCGTTTTCTCCATGAACCTGTACACTGTGTACATTGTGACTGGCCACTGGCCTTTAGGGGCTTTGCTGTGTGACCTCTGGTTGGCTCTGGACTATGTAGTGAGCAACGCCTCCGTTATGAACCTCCTCATCATCAGCTTTTACCGCTACTTCTGCGTCACCAAACCTCTCAGCTACCCGGTCAAAAGGACCCACAAGATGGCAGGCGTGATGATCGCCACCGCTTGGATCCTGTCATTCATCCTCTGGGCTCCGGCCATCCTGTTCTGGCAGCTCATCACGTGCAGCCGGATGGTTCCCGAGAGAGAGTGCTACATTCAGTTTTTCTCCAATGCCGTGGTCACCTTCGGCACAGCCATCGCTGCCTTCTACCTGCCGGTCGTCACCATGATCGTACTTTACTGGCAGATCTCCAAGGCCAGCCGAAGCCGCATCCGAAGCAGAGACGATCGGAGAGTCAGTAATGAAGGAGGTCAGGCTGGACCCATAACTGGAGGCAGTACAGAGAGGAAGTCGATCCAAGGGGGAGAGGAAATGGTTCCACGCAAGCAGAGTGCTTCAGACGCCACTACAGGTAAGTATGTTCAAATATTCTCATCGTTCCAAACCTGTATTAGTTTTTTCTTCAATTGAACACAATGGGAGATATTTTGAAGAGTGTTCACACTTTCTATATTGTTTTATAGACATACAAAGATAAAAAAAGAAAAAAGTGGAGCATAAAAATAGACTATGCCAGAAATTTCCAAACATTTTCAATTAGTGTTGTTATCGTTAACTTATGTTAATTAAAAAAAAAGTCTAAATTTAATAGCACTTGTGTTAATTTAAATAAATCTGAAATAAATGTAAATACTAGATGATAAACCTAAACAATTTGGAAATTTAGAAGTTTTGGAAATAAAATAAACTGAAGTATTGAAATGCCTAAAAGTAAAATAAAAATAAATTAAAGCTAAGCAGAAATATTTTTAAACAAACAAACAAACAAACAAAAAATTCTAAAGTACATACAAATATTAAAACCTAAATTAAAATGAGAACAAAAATGAATGCTAATTCAAAATATTATAATTGTATATAATTAATACTAAATTAACACTGTTTGAAAAGGACACCTAACTATGATGATCCCTCTTCTTTTTTATTATTTCTTTATTATTTTAATAATATGCGTATACAGTAGATACAATTAGTAACAAAAGGTACAGTAAAAATAATAAGAGCAGCAGTAAGTATTTAGATATAATAAGCTGAAAACTAAAAATACAGTACAGATGCATGAAAGAAAAAATAAATAAATGAATAAAATAAATAAATAAATAAAAATACATAAATGAAAAAATAAACAATAACATGATCCCCCTTGTAAAATATAAAGGTATAACCATGTATAAAGACACATTTAAAATGCAAAAAGATGCATATTAAACATGATATTATAAAGTTACCTTGTTTGAAAAATAAAACAAAATTAAATAATTCTTAAAAACAAAAGCTACATAATATAATGCATACATATATAAACAAATATAAATATATTTATATATAAAATATATATATATATATATATATATATATATTTATTGAGTAATAATAATATCTGACACTAATATCAAAATCACTAACATGATCAAAATCAATAACAATATATACCCTATTTGAAATAAAATACATTAAATAATTCTTAAAAATAAAAGCTGCATATGAATAATATATACATATATATATATATATATTAGAAAGAAATATAAAATAAATAAATATATATATATATATATATATACACTAATATCAAAATAACTAAATGTGTTAAAAATCATTGCTGAAATATTTAAAAAAAAAAATTCTCTAACTTCTTTTTGTTGTTCCACGGCCCCCTTAGGGTCTTTGGACCTGTGTTAAGTGCTCTTTTTTAGTCTCAGAAGCCATATGATAGCTTTCTGTAAGAAAAAGACTGAAATCGAAGCTGCTGAGGCATATAACTAATTTTATGATACTTTTATGTCTTTTTGAGAGCTTGGCAGCAGACCATATACAGTCGATCACAAGTATTATGTTCTTTTCCCAGTTTGCTGAATCAAATATAGTTAAATCTCATCATCATCAAAGAACTCACTGAAATGTACTGTACCCACCTGCGGGAGAAGAGCGGGAGAGTGACAATGACTCCATATCTGGAAGTGTGCTTGCTTCTTCCAATCAGAGGGATGAGGAGGCCGTATCCATAAGCACTATCAGTAACATCAGAAGCCGTCAGAACCAATCAGCTCCGCTGGCCACAGGAAGTTGGGTCAAATTTACTTGCTTCAGAACAACATCCCAAAAGGACCTGCAAAGCACCTATAAACCTAACAACGGAGGTCAGGACATGGCCAACGGAAAGGAAAGGCTGAGTCTGGTGTCACAGAAGATTCTCATGCCCCGTTATCAGAAGAAGAAGAGCTTATCCTCGCGGGAGAAGAAAGTCACAAGGACCATTATGGCCATTCTGGTGGCGTTTGCAGCCACGTGGACGCCCTACAATGTCATGGTGCTCATCACCACGTTTTGCTCGGCCTGTATTCCAAACACGATGTGGATCTTCGGCTACTGGCTCTGCTACATAAACAGTACGGTGAACCCAGCCTGCTATGCCCTGTGCAATGTCACCTTCAAGAACACCTTCAAACAGCTGCTGACGTGCAAATGCAGGAATATTCATGCCACCAGAAAACATTAAGACTGTGGGGCTTGTAAACGGCTTCACTGATGATATCCAGAGTCTGCTGGTTTGGATCTGTTCCTGGGTTTGAAAATACCAGGCTTGTCCAAACGGTATTTCAGCAGCCAAATTATGAGGAGGACTATTGAAAAGTAGCTGCGTTGCAAATATCGGTCAGTCTCATTGGTGTCCTTTTAAGCTTCTTGCTGAAAAGTATATTACAAATTGTAGAACGCACACTACTGTTCCCAAGTTTGGATGCATTAAACTGATCAAAAGTGATCCATTCTGTAACAATAATAATGTTACAAAGATTTCTATTTCAACTAATTATTAAACAGCACAACTGTTTTCAAAATTAATAATAAGAAATGTTTATTGATCAGCAAATCTGCATATTAGAATGATTTCTGAAGGATCATGTGACACTGAAGACTGGGGTAATGATGCCGCTAATTCAGATTTGGATCGCAAAAATAAATTACATTTAAAATATATTTGAATAAAAAAAAGTTACTTTAAATTGTAATATTATTTCACAATATTACTGATTTTATTGTATATTTTAACCGAAAAGAGCTCCATTGCACTGCATATATTTGGTAAGAAAATTTTATTTTTCTATTATTTCATTAATAATGGTGTTTAATTATTACACTGATATATATACACACACACTTTTTTTTTTTACATATAAATTGCAATTTCTAAGTGGTGCAATATTCTACACGTTTAAAAAAAAATTTCTTCTGATTGTGATTAATCTATGCTTGGTATGTATATAGGATGTGATTAAAAAAATAATTTTTACTTCTAATTAAATGTATAAAAACATTCAATTATTATCATGTTATTTTATATATGCACTGTTATGTAGGCTTTTTTTAAAAGTGTTTATTCATCTATGTGTAGTAGGAAAAATAAAAATAGTAAAATTGTGTAAAGAAATGTAATTCAAACAGTATGTAATGAGCGTTGTATTGAACTGGCGAATACAACGTACTAAAAAAAAAAAAATACCAGGAATGAAACAAATTTAGTTAAAAACAATTTTAGCTTTAATCATTTATCATAGGAAAATAAACAGACATCTTGTAGGTTTTTAACAAGCAAACTGGCCTTTTTTAAACAAAGTTTAAATTGCATATGTTCCATTTTACCAGGGAGGAATCACATGAAACCAACAAGCAAGTTCTCTGTCCTTGTCCACACACGGTAAACATTTTTTCTCTTCAATTTACAGTATAATGCTGGTATTGCAGGATAAATACTTAAAGGCAGTGACAAAAAGCGTTTGTCAGTGGAAATGAGAATAAAAGACATTTTACCTCAATATGAAGCTCTAAAACAAAGTACAGAAAAACAAAAAGGCATTCAAGGGAACCGTTAGACTATATCATTAGGAAGGCTGTTCAGTGTTTTATTGCTGATTCAATTTGAACTACATCAAGCCTCTTTTCCGAACAGGCTTAGTAACAAAGTACACGACGTCTTCATAAAATAATACACGTCTCTGGAAAACTAAGCCATCGCAGGCGACGCTGAGGTAGTTACGAGGTGTAGCAGGGCAGGATCTCAGACGCGTCTCCAAAACCCTTGACCTCGGTCATTTGCCAAAGTCCCAAGTTCAACACCTTAAGGCAGGGCAGCTGGGTGATTCTCTCCAGTCCTCTTTTCGTTATTTTGGTACAGCCGTACAGGTCTATCCCGGTCAGCTGCGTCAGGTGATCCGCTATGAGCTCGAGGCCCTTGTCCGTGATCCGCACGCACTGGCCGATGTTCAGCGTCTTGAGCTCGTGCATCTGCCGGACCATCCGGTTGATCCCGTCGTCGCTGATGTGACACGAGCAAAGCGACAGGGATTTGAGCTGGTACAAGCCCTGCGCGATGTAAGCCAGGCTCTGGTCGCCCACTTTGTCGCAAAACGACACATCCAGCCCGTACAGCCTCAGAGCGCCCATGGAGAGATGCATGATTCCTGTATCGCTTATGTTATCGCAAGAGCGCAAGTTAAGAGTCCAGAGTTGGGTCATGTGTGACAGGTGGATCATGCCAGCGTCGGATATGCCACCGCAAAAGCTCAGGTTTAGGACTTTCAGCTTGTTCAGGCCCTTAGAAATGTGCTTGAGCGACAAGTCGGTCAGTTTCTGACAGTCCTGCAGCGTGAGGTGCTCCAAACTCAAGCAGCCCTCCGCGGCGCTGCGCGTCATGCCGGCCAGGTGTCCGATGCCGACGTCCGAAACGTGTCTGCAGCTTCTCAAATTCAGGCTTTTGAGATTATGAAGGCCCCAAGCGATAAGCAACAACCCCGTGTTGGTGATATTACTACAGCCGCCGAGATCCAGCAGCTCCAGGTTCTTGAGATACTGCGCGATCCTGCCCAAACTGGAATCGGTGATCTGTTTGCACAGGCTCAGGTTGAGTATCCTCAGTGACGGGATGTCCTGCACGAAAGCGTGTCCGAGGCCGTTATCCGTTAGGTTGTAGCATCCGCTCAAGTTAAGGCTCTCGATGTTGGGCATTCCCTGGATAACGTAGCTAAGGCTGCGCCTTAGGCTGAGGATCTGGACTTTCTTGATGCCTCTGGTTTGGAGGCTGGGGAACAGCGACGGGTTTGCTCTTCTCAGGTGGAGTTTGGCTTCCACTCCTCTCCAGACGGATTTGTGGTACGAGGCGTCTCTCCACGCCGTGCACACTTGCGCGACTCTGCCTTTGCCTTTGACGTCCAGGTAGTTGAAAATCATCGCTAAGATCTCCGGGAAGAGGCTCGAGACGTGGATCTCCATTTCGAAGAGCGGCTCGTTAGCTAGCGAAGTCTGGTCTTCTGCCGGCGAGGACCACATGTAAAAGAAATGCCGTGAGCAATGGAAGTATACGAACAACCAAAATAAAAAACCAACGCGCTTTGTTGCATTTAAAACTTGGTCTGGGATTCATTCGCGTGGAATAACCAGCTTACGTCGCTGTATTTGCACCGCCAGGTCTTCGTAGTGACTATTTCCAGATCGCGACGCATGTTTAGTAAACATAAATAAAGATCCATGAAAAAGCTCGCAGAAAAGACTTGAACGATTGGAGAAAACAAACGATTTCGCCTGAATACAAACCAGCCATTTGACGAAAACTATGGAGTCCGGTTTCCGGTAGTCTTTGTCTTCGTCTATTCAAAACAGGGAGGGTGACTGTTCAGCGGCCTGGTTTTATTGTGTTGAAAAAGCCGTATGATTATGTTCAAAAGGTCGAAAGGCATATCAGAAGTACTTATTTTTCTTTAACGAACATATTACGTATTACACTTGCTCGAGTGAATTCAAATTGTGTGTTTTAAAAACAACAACAACCCCCCGATTAGAGATGGGATGTGCGATTCATTTGTGCGAATCGGTTCTTTTGAACAGTTTCAAAGAATCGGTTCACAAAACGGGAATCTTGACGCAAATACTTCCGTAGGGGATCCCTCTAAAATCTTCCATTTTACGTATTAATAAAATCATGTATATTTAGCTTTTAAACATATACGTATTAACATTAAACAACACTAAAATGTATTTACGTTGAAAAGTCTTGGTACGTTTGAATAATTAAATGGTAGGCATACTTTTTAAAAAGCAGATCTGTTAGATCGTGAATATTTGTCTAAAAAGTCATTGTTTGTAAACTTTATGATATTAAAGTAACTTACTTTGAATCAAATCCGCGTTTCATTCCAAATGCTCATTTAGGCTATCAGTTCTTTTCTTAATATCCGAAAGAAGCTGGTCTCGGCTCAGTGAATCACTACTGAGTTGTTGATTCCAGACCCGCTCTGATCGTATTCGTGAACGAACTATGGATATTCGGCTCAAAAGAATGATTTATTCATGAATCGAACCTTACTTCTGGCTCGACGTCACTGGCCTTAAACAAATAAGCTCCACAGTTATCTTTGAGCAGGAATGAAACGTGAGGCTTTTCACGGCTCCTTGATATGCAAACGTGTTTGTTTTCCAGACAGAGCTACCAAAGAAAATTCTAACGAAATCTAGCAAAGCTTAGAATAAAATATGAGCACGTCCAATATAAAACCCAGCCTATTTGTTCACGCACAACTTTTCAAACACCCTTAAATGTAAAGCATAAAAGTATTTTACTTCAAATTCAGTCTTGTTGAGGTTGTCCACAGCAGCACACATGAAAGCTGATAACAAATTCAGTATGAAACAAAGCACAGACTTCAGAAATGACAGTGCAAGGTATTAAAGTACCACTGTAAACTTTTTACATTTCTAAAAATGTTGCTTGTGTAAAAATCTATGTAAGTATGCTCAATCTCTTTCTATAAAACTACAGAGAAATTCACCATTTTATAACCTAAATCAAAAAACTTGTATACATAGAAATAAGAAACAAAAATAAAAAAGAAACTCTTTAAAGTACCTTATAATTTTTTATACAATGGGGCTTTTATGCATCATTTCAATTTCATAATCTGGAATATACATTTATCCAATTATAATTATGGGTATTTACCAATTAAATTAACTCCTACGTTCTAAAGAAATCAGATAATAGTCTTTTTAAACTAACAAATAGCTTTTTATAGTCAAAAAGTTAAATTTTGCATTCCAGTTTCACCTAACACCATCTTTCTGTATTCATACCATTTTATCAACTAACTAAAAGGGAGTTTTTGTTCACACATTCAATTAGCAAACCCAGTTAACTTCCCGGCAGCTCATTATTGTCACATTAAAAAAAAGCAACAAGCTTGAGAAACAAACAACATGTTCAAAACGTACAATGTTCTGCACTGTACTCATCATTAGCGACTGTTATTCTCACAGATTTAAGAGACTCATTTCTTTTCATACCATTAAGAGTGCAGGTTAGCTTGGCAATGATTAAAAAGCACTAAATGTAGTTCATTTAAAGCCCTATGACAATAAATAGTGCATGTGATCAAGAGTGACAATAATGGAAGAGATTTCTACATTTAGGCATACTGTTGTCTCATAACACATTACGATACGGGAAGCTCATTTAAGGTGCAGTCACAATTTTTGCGAATAAAAAGGCCAGTTGTCTATGGTTGATACTGTATGTATGAAGCACACCTCACAGAAGTAACTTGTAAACCAATCAGCTTTCTGATGGTTGACGTGGCGAATCCATGTGACCAACCTGAACCTGTTGCGAATTCTTTCACCCTTACGTGAAACTCCCAATCGTGTGAATTCCTATTGAAATAACTGGATTTCGCCTGTGAAAATTTGACAAACAACAGTAAATGTGACCACCTTTAAACACAAAATAAGTCTGGGAGCTTATTTCTGACATGGAATAAAAAAAAAAAAAAAAAGGTTATATCTTTATTCTGACTTTTTTCTCACAATTGCGAGTTTACAAAATGTACACTCGTAATTATGAGTTTACATTTCACAATTGATTTTCTTCCTCAGAATTGAGTTTTAATTTTTCTTTCTTGATATTTCACAATTCATTTTTTTTCTACTTTTTTTTTAGATTGTGAATTAACAGCCAGCAATTCTGAGATTATATATCTGAATTCTTTAAAAAAAAACTGAATTGTGAGATATAAACTCTAAAACTGCAAGATATATATATATATATATTTTTAACTTTTTAATTTTTTATTCCATGGCGGAAATAAGCATCCATAAATGAGAGACAGTAAAATGTGTGTTAATTAAAATGGAGACTAGAAAAATTCAAAAATTCATCCACAGGTTTAGAACATTATGAAAACAAATCACTTTAAATCCAGTCTTCTCCAGTTTTTCACAAAGCAGCCTTGGCGTTTGCGCAAAGCAGGAATGAAATTCCAGTTTTAAAAATCACAACGTACATAGCTACTTCACAAGTTCACAGAAAATAGTGGTAGTTTATAATCATAAACATCTGAAATGGATTCTTCATAGCAATTGATCAGCTAGTTTTCCTGCTCGTTCCGAAAGAATCGGAGCGGCAGTGGGAAAAGTCGATGAAGATTCCGTCAGGATCCGATTCCAGTGAGTCCAGCCCCTGCATTACAATCGTCTCCGGACTGGAGGAGCAGCTCGGAGGGGATGAAAGGGCCTTGTCTACCTCGGATGAAGCCATCGGGGCGTCCGCTGCATGCAGACACCCTGCGGAGGTGTGGATGAAGACGGGTGGAGAAATCAGAGCGGGTTGTCCCGCAGCCCCTCGCATCACACCAGACAGGGTGAGGTCGTGATCCAGTGAGAGTCTGGGGGTTGAGCTGGTCTCTATTCCCACAGACAAGGCCGAATAGCCCTGGGGCTCTATGCAGGAAGTGACGTCACACGCAGAGTGACGCCGGATGCTGACGCTGCCCACAGAGCTCACTTCAGAGTCGTACTCGGCCACGGGGGTCAGCATGGGGATGTTGTAACTCTTGGAGCGCACTACAGGATTACTGGAGGGCAGGTCTGCAGACTTGGACCAGCAATACTGCAAACGCCTCTCTGGAAAGTTTTTTAAGAAATGAATAATGATATACTGCTTTTTCATTGGACGCTTAGCAAGTATAGATATCAGCAGCTGAATCACAAATGATCAAAGCAGTAAATGTTTATGGGTGGAGAACATCTTTGCAAGATCTTTAAAGGGACAGTTCATCCATTTATTAAATGCAAGTTTAATGCATTTTTTACACTTTTGATATTGTTACTGTTTTATTCAGAATTCATGAGATTAATCAGTTTTATTCTATTGACAGCCTTAGTTTTTAAAAGTAATAAATAAAGAAACATTGTTTTGTGAAAACAATAATTATTTCTGTTTATCTCTCCTCACTTTTTTTTTTAAATCTTGGAAACAACATTTTTTCACTCAAAAATACAATGAAAACAGTCCATTTTTAAACTAATTTTTGACCTTTAAATCTACTGTATTTCTATGATGCAGGCGAAATATTTTTTTATTGAATTATTTTGTGTGTGTAAATTATGAGGAGGACCACTGAAAAGTAGTAGAGGACAGTTTAATAATGTTTTATTTCTTTGCATTATTAAAATACAAATCATTTTCCTTCCAAGCTTTTATGCTGAAAATTATATTATATATTATACGTACAAAACATATAGTACTGTTCAGAAGTTTGGGGTCAGTAACATTTTTGGACGCATTAAATTTGTTTAAGAAATTAGGGGGCAGTCGTGGCCTAATGGATAGAGAGTTGGACTTGTAACCCGAAGGTCGTGGGTTTGAATCTCAGGTCCGGCAGGGATTGTAGGTGGAGGGAGTGAATAACCAGCACTCTCTCCACCCTCAATACCACGACTGAGGTGAGACCCTTGAGCAAGGCACCGAACCCCCAACTGCTCCCCGGGCGCCGCAGCATTGGCTGCCCACTGCTCCGGGTGTATGTTCACTACTGTGTGCATGCACTTGGATGGGTTAAATGCAGAGCACAAATTCCGAGTATGGGTCACCATACTTGGCCACACACCCCTTTCCTTTCTTTTCCTTTCCCTGTTTCAAATATTTTGAATGTTCTGCTCATCAAAAAACCAAAAAATCCACAAAAATATGAAGCAGCACAACTGTTTTCAACATTCATATTAATAATAAATGTTTCTTGAGCACCAAATCAGCACATTAGAATGATTTCTGAATGATCGTGTGACACTGAAGACTGGAGTAATGATGCTGAAAATTCAGCTTTGCCAGCACAAAAATAAATTACATTTTAAATTCTATTGTAATAAAAACCAGTTATTTTAAATTGTAATAATATTTCAAAATATTACAGTTGGACAGAAAAAGTTTTTAAAAAAAAATCAAATTTCTTACTGACCCCAAACATCTGATCTAGTAAAAAACTAATAAATAAATAAATACAGCTGCCTTTTTATTTTGTGTGAACTATCCCTTTAAGTTCTTTGGATATCTGAAACTTTGCTGGTGTATTGCTTCTCTCACCAATAACACAGGAGCACTGAGAGGCGCCACACTCATGTGAACACAGTCCCTGCGTGCCCAGATACGGCGACACCACCTTCTGAATGAGAGACTCCAGCTTCAGGTATTCTTCACTCACACCTTTGGACTCATGAACCCCCTGTAAAACGTGAAGATGACATATTTAGTTTGACTCAATCCCTTCTGAAATATTAATTACAGTCATTTTAGCTGAGATGCACAAGGCTTATGATTAATGTCTCACTCAATATGACACAACTGCTGAAATCATCGCAAATGACCCGTCTTGAGGTCACTATGTAATAATCTCCGAGTGCAGCTCATGACAGTATGGCTGAATCTTTCACATGATCTAAGAGGATGTGTACCTGTAATACCAAAAGCATCTGGACGATAGAGGGAGGGACGCGGGCTCGCGGTCTAGACAGAGCCTCCTCCAGCTTCATGTTAAGGGTGATGGTGTTTCGGAAGTGCAGCAGGGCCAGCTGACGCACCGATGGCTCCTTCCCCTGTGATGCCATGAACACACACACACACACACACACACACACACACACACACAGTGATTCACATACCACTGCTGTGACTGATGTCTGACCAGTTATTTCACAGGATGACTAGACTGTACCTGGACGGGGTGGAAGATGGCTTGAAGCATAGTGAGAACATCACAAAAGAAAAAGTCCCATGTCTCAGCCAAAGAGTCCAATAACTTCTGACCTATTTTTAGGCAGAAGAAAACAGTTTGTGTTGTTGGTGTACAAGTGACATACTGTGTAATAACAGGAAAATTAAAAACATTTTTTTAGGAATGTGTATTGGCTTTTGAAATGGGAGGGTATACCTTCATAAAACCTTATTTTGTCCCGTAAAATCACCATGCCTTTAGTTAAAAGCTGATTCTGATAATGAGGAAAAGAGGGAAGAATTTTTTTTTTAATGTACATATTAGAACAAACACATCTTTGAAAAAAACTAAAAAAGAAAATCCTTACCTGGAGGTATTCTGTAAAGAACGAGCCCAGCTCAGTTTTCAATAGCTGCCTGATAAAATAAAATATTTACAAATTTTAAACGCATTAAAAAATGTTTCAGAAGATAAATCACTCTATACTTATAGGAGATATTTAACTTAAATTACTGACAAGAACATATTCAAAGTATATTTCACCCCAAAATAAAATGAAAAAGGTAATTACATATATTTCTAAAATAATTTTAACAATATATACAGTATAAACTACCATTCAAAAGTTTGGGGTCAGTAAGATTTTTTAATAATTTTGAGAAGTCTCTTAAGCTCACCAAGACTGCATTTAACAGCAATATTGTGAAATATTATTACAATTAAAAATAGCATTTTTTATTGTTATATATTTTAAAATGTAATTTATTCCTGTGATGTCAAAGCTGAATTTTCAGGATTGTTACGTCAGTCTTCAGTGTCACATGATCCATCAGAAATCATTCTAATATGCTGATTTATTGCTCAAGAAACATTTATTACTTTTTTTTTTAATCAATGTAGAAAACTATTCAACCCATGATACATTTTTTTCAGGATACTTTGATGAATAAAATTACAGCATTTATTTGAAAAGTAATTATAATTGTCTTCATTGTAAGCTTTCATCAATTTAATGCACCCTTGTGGAAAAAAAATCTTACCGACCACAAAGTGCTGAATGATTATAATATATTTTGGATGAAAGTGCATGTATTTGCACATTTTTGCTCTTTTGTCTTGATATTCTTAATATTTTCTTGAGAATTTTAGCATAATAAAAGAAATGCTAAAAAATGATATATTCAATTTATGCCGATTATGTTTTTATTTACTGTGTTCAGAAGGATTTTCATTAGTGCATCATAATGAGATACACAGAGAGACAAACACTGAAAATAATGAGACTCACAACCAAACTTAACAATAAATAATGCAGATGCATTACAGTAATGAGACTATGAGCTTAACTATGGTAAAAAAATAATGTAATATCACAATACTAAATATAATCTTAATGGTACAAAAAAAATAAGCTTAATTTTCTATAAGTAAAAAAATTTTCTTTTGATTTTGGGGTGAAATATGATGTGGGTATGTTTTTCTTAGCTGGGATGTTATTGCTTCAAAATAGTTACATAATAGTGGACTGAGGCTCTGCGTCCTCTCACAACTGTTCTGTGCTGATAATGTGAAGCCTCCACAGCTGCCAACGTTTACTTTTTAAACACTGCTAACAGTTACCATTATAGTGAAATTAATAATTCACAAACCTACCCTCAATTTTGTATAAAAATAAACACAAAAACACAACATACCATTCTGTTTTTCCTCACCTCACACCTTCATTGAGTGTATAGAGTTCATTGTCCGCCAGTCCTTTCTTTTGAAATACAGCAATAACTGCGTTGTGAATGCTACAATAAATGGCACAGACGTGAAATTACATGTCAGTTTATGACACTTATTGACATGCGTTGTGCACAAAACCCGCACTAACCTGTTCCATGTGGCATTAGGGCCTGATCCTCTCTCCTCCAATGAAGCCTTTTCATTTTTGCCCAGCTGACTCAGATTTGGAGAACTTACCAACTTCAACCGGTACAGAGTCCTCATGGTTCAAACAGAGGGATAAAAACACGGTTCAGTTAGTTCAGAACAGCAACAACAAGTGAGAGAAGGGGAGGAGCTGGAAAGATGCAGCTAGAGACGAGAAGGGGAGGAAACGACTGTTTTATTGTTGAGAAACCAATTTCCTTCCTCCTAACATTACATTCCCATCCTTTCCTTAGTCTCTCTCTCTCTCTCTGTCAAACACAAACGTACGCACACCCACAAAGATAAACCAATCTCGTTTAATAGTTATGCAACACAAAAACTCCCTTTCTTTCACGCTCCTAGTGCAAGGGAGTGACAACCTGCTCCTCCTGTGAGCGATGTGAGCTGGGTTTAAATATGTTTACTTTTCGAAGCGCTCAAACTTATGATTTTTGCTTGGAAGATGATTAAAAAAAATAATAAAAAATTAAAAGATTAAAATTTTTATTTAAAAATTATTTTATATTATTATAGTTATATTTTTATATGTACAAAAATGAAAAGATAAAATTTCATATTTTTTATAATATTGTACAAAAGTAAATAATAAAAATATGACTTGTATTATTATACTACTTACATTTTTATATAATAATACCATATATAAGAATGATGTGTTCATTATATTACAATTTTATATAAGATATATATTTTTTCATTGTATATATATATACACATACATACACACATATACATTGTTTAAAGTTATTAACATAAAAAATGTTATATTTTCATAATATAAAAAATATAACAATAATACAATTTTTATTATATTTAATATTCATTCATTCTATTTATTATTTGTATTACTTTTATATAAGAATCCAAAGTAAATATTACAAACTATTATTTTTCATGCATGTATAGTTTGCATTGGTGACTGTACTCTATTGACTTTAGTCTGGAAAATTTTGATTCATTGCCCGCTGGTGCTGTCTGCACTCATTGAATTTACATTAATATTGATTAACCCATTTTGAATCTTGGAACTAGGTAATCTCCTGTGGCATCATACTGATACTAAATAAATGTACACAAAGTGGGTCCCTCAGCAGGTGGTAAATTGAGCAACAGAAAATTTGGGAATATGGCTTATTTAGGGCATACAGGAAAACGAAGGACATAACAAACAACAGGATATGAGTATGTATAGCAGGATGTGAGTGTGTTTATAGCTCTGTTCACATCATCATTTTTACCTCCTGAATGGATGACTGCTCCCATCCATGTGAAGGTGGTGTGGCAGAGCAAACAGGGCAGAGAAGCTGAACGTGGATGATCTAGGGGCGGGTCGATCAATGTGGGCTCTGCTCAAGTTCTCCAGCATTGTTATCGAAAGGCTGCCAGATCCTCCTTTCATTCAGAACATCTCTGGTCCTTCTGATAACACAAAAGGATGAAGAAAGAGACAAAATTAGAGCATGCTGCGGTGGCTGCTGCAACCACATACCTCATGAATGCATCTTTAAGGAATTAGATTCTGTCATGAATTACTAACCCTCATGTCGTTCCAAAAACGTAAGGCACAAATTAAGATGTTTTTGATGAAATCTGAGAGCTTTCTGACCCTGCATAGACAGCAACACAACTGATGCGTTCAAGGCCCAGAAAGGTAGTAAAGACATCATTAAAATAGTCCATGTGACATCGGTGGTTCAAACTTAATTGTATGAAGCTACGAGAATACTTTTTGTGCATATTCTGACATAGAACGTCCATCTCTCTGAGTTCATCGTCTGTATATTCTGGTTCAAATAAGTAAGGCTGGGCAAAAAATTGCAAGTCATCCTCTTTGTCGAAATCTACAGACATGTTTACGAAGACTGTTTTATGTACAGCATGTGTCTTCCTCTGCTTGTAAACAAAGCGGAGGCCCTGCGGGTTCTACGTCAGAACACCGACTCCTGCATCAGCAGCACCACACGAATGCGTTGTGATACTCTCTGATAGGAAAGAGAAGAAATAGTTGAATAAAGTCATTATTCAACTCGTTATTTTTGTATTCTCGTAGCTTCATAAAATTACGGATGAACCACTGATGTCACATGAACTATTTTAACGATGTCCTTACCGGTGTTGAGCAGTAACGCATTACTGTAATTCAATTATTTTTTTAGTAACAGAGTAATTTAACGCATTATAATGTCCAAATTAGTAATTCGAGTATAGTTACAAGCCGAGGTCTCTATACATTACCGCTGTGTTACATAATTGCCGACAGAATACAGTGTTTTATCATCTAGATTGGAAAAGGGTGAAGCACACGCGACGCGATGATGAATGAAGGTCTTACAGGTTTGGAATAACATGAGGGTGAGTAATTAATAACAGAATTTTCATTTTTAGGTGAACTATCCTTTTTGAAGAGATATTTCATCTAGATATGAAAATTCTTTCATCATTTACTCACCCTCAAGTTGTGCTGAATTTGTTTGAATTTCTCTCTTCTGCTGTCAGCTGACAGTAGCCATTGACTTCTATAGCATTTTTTCCATACTATGGAAGTGAATGGCTACCGTCAAATGTTTGTTTACTAACATTCCTCAAATTATGGCCCGGTTTCACAGACAGGGCTTAGCCTAAACCAGGATTAGGCCATAGTTCAATTAGGACATTTAAGTAATTTTTATAAATATGCCTTAGAAAAAAAAAAACATTACTAGTGTGCATCTTAAGACAAAACAAAGGCACTGACACGGTTTAACATCAGTTAGTGCGAGTTTCAGTTGAAACAGCTCCGATTTACATTTTAGTCTAGGACTATGCTTAAGCCTTGTCTGTGAAACCGGGGGAATCGCTCTTCAAAATACATAATGAAATTCATACAAGTTGGGTAAAGTATCCCTTTCTTTCCATTACAATGAATCGATTGATCCATCAGAATGATTTGAACTGGACTGATCCAGTTCTCTAATTCATTTTGAAGCTCCAGTCTCCATTCATTGCAATTGCAAAGAAAAGTGCGACCAGCACGGTCATCACGTCGGGAACGACATGAGGGTGTGTAATGATAACAGAATTTTCAATTTAGGGTGAACTATCCCTTTAAATTTTACAACTCCCTGATGCAAGAGTTTGATAAACATGTCTAGATTTTAAGGTCATGTTACAACCCATTTATATAAGCGAACTACAGTAAAAACTCTTTTTCTTAACCATTACTCTGCCGAAGATTCTCAGTTGTCAGTTTCATTCATTTCGGCTGCTGTTAAAGCAAAGATCGATGTGCTTGTTTACGTTATTTATTCTCCATGTGTTCCTCAGCAACACCATTCACCCCGCGCCCCCTACTGGACCATCTGGGAATTCGTTTCGCGAAAGAAACAGGCTACTACAACAAAAGACTTGTCTTGCATCAGTCTGTCATCATTTGCTCACGCGGCCGTAAGGGATTTTTATGGGCTCTTTGAAAAAAAATCACAAACGCATCTCAACAGCCTCGACCTAAATATGTGCCTTTGCTTTATGTTCCACTTTCCCTGAAGACTCTTGTCAGTTTCTCTTTGTTCACTGAACGTGCCAGGACACAAGCCATGATGTATTACAGGAGCAGGAGGAGTCCATTTCCCTTTCTAAAGTGCAGACAGGTAAAAGCAACGGTAAAACGACGACGTCTGGGTAAACCTGAGAAGGCTATTTGAGAGGAAGGGCATCACTTCCCATTCTGGACTGACAGATCTCGCTTGCCTGTTCTAATAAAACTCGATACGAATCAAACAACCCAGCTGGTCGTGTTTCAATGCATCATTTTCTATTGGTTACATGTTCCATCACTAGCTGCAAGTTATTCATGGCTGGATTGACGCACTGGGTACTCAATGTACCTTACGGTGATCATGGCACGTTTGTTATTTACAAACAGCGCAACAATGCACCATTCATCCTTCTAGGGGGGAAAAAAAACGCAGATTAACATAAAACTCCCGGGTCTAACACTCCACACAAACAGTAGTGCATCGTAACAATGTTTCAACTCACCGTCATGTGCTCCGCGTACAAAGTGAATAAGCACAGTCGGGGATATTTAAGTAACTTCAGTGATGACGAAAATAATAAATATGACAGCTTACACTTCATGAGAAACTAATCCATAAATGCGGATGTGGGCTGTGCGGGGTTAATGGATCATTCCTATGGCATCCCCAAAACTCGCCCCTCCTATTTGCTTCCCGAGTTGCAGACTGTCTGACCAGACGGCAGTCCAGACTGTGGGCGCGTTCACGCCCCAACACGTGCGCGCGCGTCATTGTGCGAAGGGTCATGATGTGCTTGAGACGAAATGAAATTAATGCCTGATATGCTAACATTTAGCAAAGGAAATTATATTTCCGTTTTGCTTCATGTGCTCAATGTTCAAGCTCAGCAGGAAGCCATATATAGGCTAATAAAATCTATCTTCAATCCAGTAACAGTACTGCAATCTTTATTTGGATCCCTAATTTAGATTTAGATAATCCCTGCTGAGTTGACCGTGACAGGGATATAATTTAGCACACCAGCGGTTTCTTAAAGAGGCGGAGCAGAATTCAAATAAATCGGATTTAAATTGCATTTTGCTTTTTATTTTGCAATAGATAAAGTATGTACGGTCATTAATTTATAGGCCAAAATGGAAGGATAATTCGTCACAAGATTTGTATTTTTTTAATAATAATAATAATTGATTATTATATTACACAAAAATACATTTATTTGTCGTCCCCTATTGGCACAATGCAGCAACTGCCAGAAATTTCCACGGAAGGAATCTGTGAACAACTCTTTTTATAGTCACGATTAAACTGAAGTTACATTCTAAAGTAACTGATTATGGGAAAGGAAAAAAATCAGAGACTTCAAATATCCACGATATTCTTCAACGCCTTAAGCCTATGGGTGAGGTATAGGAAAATAAACGGTAAAAGTATTTGCACTACAAACCAGTGTGTTCATAATTAAGGTAATACATTAAAATAATATGGTAAGATGCACCAATTTGCAATATCAAGCAGCAAAACGAGTGGTTTTGTACAGCTAAAAAAGAGCTGGAAGCCACCGATAGCGAGACCCCTAAAATTTAATGGCCTTGCCCACTTTTGCGGGAAGGATAAGGTGGATAGAAATATCCCCTTGAAAGGGACTTTGAAAAAATGGAGAGCGAGGACTTGTTTCATCGGTAGTTGATTGGATGTTGAGAAGTGGGCGTGGCTCTGAAAATGGCGACAGATGAACGTAAACTTGCAAGGGCGGGGCTTAAAACGATTAAATTATTGGAGAAGTCCTTGCAGACATCAAAGAAAAGTGCATTATTGTTATAATAAGTGTTCTGTTAATCTGTTAAATGTTTTTTTTTCACCAATAGAAAACACTTATGGCATTTTGATTAAACAGTAACTTACTAGATTTTTTTTTAATGAAACGTGCGCAAAAGAACTGTTCACAATAAATTCTATAACATGCACTTGTAAAATATATATGGTGATTTTTTTTTATTATTTCATGCCGTTGCGCGTCACTGAGATTAATCCAAATCTCCATAGCCATTTATACATTTTGACAATAATCACTAGACTGGATTTCAAATAAATGCCGCTTTTTATCTTGCTGTTATGTTGATTTTTTTCACTGTTGATATATATTTTCATTTCGTGACGGTAAACGCGGAGAACACAATATTTTATTTTAAACAAACAGGGATATTTAAGAACAAAAAAGAAGATTCTTAACTTACACACACTGGATAGCTCAGCCTTTATGACGCAGTACGCACGAGTGGGCGGGCGGAGCTGCGTAAACGGTCTAACGCGGGAATATACAAACGCTCATTAAAGACCACAGAACTCTGCTCCTCTGCGTCCGATTTTTATATCAGAACGTTACTGTACGCTCACCAGTTTAGTTTGTCTGTTCAGCAGAAAGCGGGGTAGATGGTAACGCATTATGGACGTAAATTAGCACGTAATGTTGTGTCAGACTTCCTGTTGTTACAGTTTAGCGAGCTCCACTCACATTACACACAACCAGCATCGTTCAAAAGATAATACTGACGGCTTTTGAGACTTCGCGATCAGAAGACACACATGGACCACTGCAGTGGGAGGCAAGATGAGAGAAAACCTCATACAGCCAACACGTGTTTTGGTCAGGTATGTGTTTTGGTCAATTTTTTGACATGATGCTAATAGCTACAGAAACAGACGATTTATAATATATTAATATCGTAGTAATTCCAGAGTTATTTGTGTTTATGTTTGTTGCAGTATGCATAGCTACACAGCAGAGGAGTATCAGGCAGTCCAGAATGCTCTACGGCAGAGACTCGGACCTGAATATATCAGCACCAGACAGGCTGGAGGAGGACAAAAAGTGAGAATTAATGCACTTCATGGCCACTTACCAATATTTAGCCTTGCTGATCTGATATAAAGTTGATTTTCTTGCTGTTTTTCGGATTATTAGACATTTGTCTTGTTTTTTTTTGTTGTTGCAGGTGTGCTACATTGAAGGTCACAAAGTTATAAGTCTGGCCAATGAAATGTTTGGGTATAATGGATGGTCGCACTCAATATCTCAACAAAATGTTGGTAAGGACATGTTTCTCATCACAGGTTTCCTATTTATTCTCCATTCACATCAGGTTGCAGGATTAGTTTAAGGTTGATGCTTATTTTTAAAAAGATGTGGTCAATTGTGTGATACAGACTTTGTGGACCTTATCAATGGGAAGTTTTATGTTGGGGTCAGTGGCTTTGTGAAGGTTCAGTTAAACATAAGAGCTCTTGACAAGACAGACACACAGCATTGTGAGGAGCATACCATTTCTTCAGTGTCTCTTCCATAGGATGGCTCGTACCATGAGGATGTAGGATACGGAGTGAGCAAAGGCCTCAAATCCAAAGCTCTGTCACTGGAAAAAGCAAGAAAAGAAGCCGTCACAGATGGACTGAAAAGAGCACTCAAGTAATTATTTCTAATACTACGTATGCTTGATTCTGATTGGTCAGTTGTGACATTTTAAAAGAAATACAATTATTTAGCAAAGATGCAATATTTTGAATAAAAGTGACAGTAGAGACATTTATAATGTTACAAAAGATTTCTATATCTAATGAATACTGATGATAACAAGAATTGTTTCTTGAGCAGCAAATCAGCATATTAGAATGATTTCTGAAGGATCATGTGAGACTGAAGTAATGGCTGCTAAAAAAATCAGCTTTGCCATCGCAGGAATAAATTGCATTTTAAAATATTTTACAATAGAAGACTAAATTTAAATTGTAATAATAATTCATAATATTGCTGTTTTTACTGTTTTTTTTTTTTCAAATAAATGCTGCCTTGGTGGGCATACGAGAGGAAAAAAAAAAAAAAAAAAAAAAAAAAATAAAAAAAACTTACCAACCCCAAACTACGCATCTTTCCTCTTACACAAAGTAATTTTAACTCAAAACTATTTCTTTTTTTTCTATTCAATAAGTAGGATAAAATGTATACAGTCAGCTAATTATCGCTAAAAATTAAAACTAAAACAGGCTTCTGATTATACCCTGTCAAGATTAATTTTGCTAATGACTGGCTGACTATACACTATGTAATACATTACATAATTGTTATTAATTTAATCATTTCAATTTTATTTTCTAAGGTGTTTTGGAAATGCGCTTGGAAATTGTATTCTGAATAAGGAGTATCTCATTGCGATCAATAAAATACCAAAGCAGGTAAGAAGTAATCCTATCAAAATTTGATACGTTGACTTATTTTAATGTATTTTCTCAATTTCTGTACCTGAAATATGGTGTATTTTTTGCTATCCCAGCCACCTCCTCCGTTAGACCTGGACAAAACCAAACGCGTTGACAGCGAGCAGTCCGTGGAGAAGGCCTGGCCCGAGCCAACAGCAGGGAATTTATCAAACCGGCAGAACCAGCCAACATCCCCTTAGAGTGGACAGGAAGTCACCCTGTACAAGGAGGGCATGAGGGCGGCGCTGGATCCAGGGCTTCATTGACAAGCACGGCAGCACATTCTGGCAACACGTCAGCTCACCAGGACTCTGAAAACAGGCCCAGCAACACCTCAAGGTGAGTTTATTTGGTGCTAACTTCAACACTAGCCAGCTGCACTTTTGATAAATCTGCTTCTGTCCGTGTTCTTAGGTCAGCAGCTGACATGGCTGACCTGTCCTCGTCTGATCCTCCACTGGACTCCAAACAGCAGAGGAAGCTGAGGCAGCAGCAGCTGCAGCAAAAGTTCAGACAGGAAATGGAGGCTAAGAGGCTGCTACAGGAGCAGAAAACCCAGCAGTCCCAACGCTCCCGCTGATCCGCTGCAGTCTAAGCAAGGTTTGATGGAAAATTTAAGGGTTCATGTTTTAGCCATGAGTATAAAAGATTTAAGCCTTTGCCTGCAGGAGTGTCAGGTGTGTAGCGCTCTCCATTGGTGGGTTTATCATTTTAGAACTGGTACAGTACACCAAACGGACACCTGGTGACAATTAAGCAGGAGGAGTATCTGGCTGGTAAGGAATATTTTAAAGAATGGTGTGGTCATGGTACATGTGCATTGGAAACATAAATGATAAATGATCAGCAGTGCCACAGTACTACTTTAAAGCAGGACTTTTCTAACTGGGATGCAGGGGGCTGTTAGGACAGTGGTTCTCAACATTTTTGACTCAATGGCCCTCCATTTCCAACACGATTTTCACAAAAGGCACACCCCATTTTATTTTATAAATTATATTATTATTAATTTTATTATTATTATATATTCCTTTAAGTTATTTTAAGTCATCCTGCAGCCACCTATTGAGTCCTGTCCCCTGGTTGGGAACCACTGTCCTAGGCTGTTCATGAAATATATTAAAGGATTTTTTTTGTTCTGAAGAAATTATGACTGCCAGCGGCGACAAAATAGTAAATATGTAACAGTGGTTTTTCAGCAGTTACAGAATATACAGGTGCATCTCAAAAAAGTAGAATATCGTGAAAAACTTCATTCATTACATGTAAAGTAAAACATTTCAAAAAATTGTTTTAATTTGGATGATTAGAGCTTACAGCTCATGAAAGTCAAAAATCCAGTATCTCAAAATATTAGAATATTTACATTTGAGTTTCATTAAACGACCATCCCTACAGTATAAATTCCGGGTATCTCTTGTTCTTTGAAAGCACAATAATGGGGAAGACTGCTGTCTTGGCAATGGTCCAGAAGACAAGCATTGACACCCTCCACAAAGAGGGCAAGTCACAGAAGGACATTACTGAAAGGGGTGGGTGTTCACAGAGTGCTGTATCAAAGCATATTAAATGCAAAGTTGACTGGAAGGAAGAAATTGGGTAGGAAAAGGTGCGCAAGCAACAGGGATAACTGCAAGCTTGAGTATACTGTCAAAAGCCGATTGAAACACTTGGGAGAGCTTCACAAGGAGTGAACTGAAGCTGGAGTCACCACGCTCAGACGTCTTCAGGAAAAGGGCTACCAAGCCACTTCTGAAACAGAAACAATGTCAGAAGCATCTTACCTGGGCTAAGGACTGGACTGTTGCTCAGTGGTCCAAAGTCCTCTTTTCAGATAAAGGTAAATTTTGCATTTCATTTGGAAATCAAGGTCTGGGGGTTTGAAGGAAGACTGGAGAGGCACAGAATCCAAGCTGCTTGAAGTCCAGTGTGAAGTTTCCACATTCTGTGATGATTTAGGGTGCCGTGACGTCTGCTGGTGTTGCTCCATTGTTTTATAGAGTCCAATGTCAATGCAGCCATCTACCAGGAGATTTTGGAGCACTTTATGCTTCCATCTGCTGACAAGCTTTATGGAGATGCTGATTTCCTTTACCAGCAGGACTTTAGCACCTGCCCACAGTGCCAAAACCACTTCCAAGTGGTTTGCTGACCGTGATATTACTGTGCTTGATTGGCCAGCCAACATGCCTGACCTGAACCCCATATGGAATCTATGGGATATTTTCAAGAGAAAGATGAGAAACAGTCGATCCAACAATCCAGACGAGCTGAAGGCTCAATAGTGCCTCAGCTGTGCTGATCGCCTCCATGCCACACCTCACTGATGCTGGAATTTTTGTGCTAAAGGAGCCCCAACCAATATTGAGTGCATAAATGAACATACTTTAAAGAACTTGAACTTTTCTGTTTTGCAAATGCTTTTTTTGATTGATCTTAGGAAATATTCTAATATTCTAAGATACTGGATTTTTGCCTTTCATGAGCTGTAAGCTCTAATCATCAAAATTAAAACAAAAAAACTTTTGAAATGTTTTACTTTACATGTAATGAATCTAAACTATATATGTAAATAATTAATTTTTATTATCACAAAGTTTGAAAACCCTGCTTTAAAGATATATTAAACAAAATTAAAGTTGTCATTCCAAACATTTTTTGAAGCTTGAAAACGCCAGTCCTCTTTCACTGTTATTCCATAGAAAAGTATGGTCGATATATCTACACTACCAGTAAGTCCAATAAGTCTCTTCTCACCAAGCCTGCATTTATTTGATCCAAAGTACAGCAAAAGCAGTAACATTTTGAAATATTTTGTACTATTTAAAATAACTGTTTTCCATTTGAGTATATAAAATGTAACTTATTCCTGTGGTTTTAAAGCTGAATTTGAACATCATTACTCCAGTCCCATGGTCCTTCAGAAATCATTATAACATTCTGATTTGCTGCTCAAAAAACATTATTATTATTATTATTATTATTATTATTATTATGATGATGATGATGATGAAAACAGCAGAGAAATTGTTTTTTCAGGTTTCTTTGATGAATAGAAAGTTCAGAAGAACAGCATTTATCTGAAATATACATCTTTTATAACATTATAATTGTCTTTATCGTCACTTTTGATCAATTTAAAGCATCCTTGCTAAATAAAATTATTAATTTCTATAAATTACAAAAGCTTTTATTTCAGATAAATGCTGATCTTTCTATTTATCAAAGAATCCTGAAAAAAAATGTACTCAACTGTTTTAATTATTGCAAATCAGCATATTAGAATGACTTCTGAATGATCATGTGACATTGAAGACTGGAGTAATGATGCTGAAAACTTAGCTTTGATCACAGGAATAAATTACATTTGAAAAATATTCGAATAGAAAACAGTTGTTTTAAATGGTAAAAATATTTGAATAATTTTACTGTTTTTGCTGTACTTTGGATCAAATAAATGCAGGCTTGGTGAGCAGAAGAGACTTCAAAAAAACATTACAAATCTTACTGTTCAAAAACTCGACTATTAGTGCATGAATTTCTCATTTTGTCTTTAAAATGATGCAAAAATTATTAAATGACCATTTTCATCCCCCCCCTCCCCCCTCCCCTCGATAGGTCTCACTAATCTGGTGGAAAGACTTTTGGTGACTAAGGTTTTAATACAGGAAAAGGCTACAAGATTGTAAAGTGAAATATATAAACATTTCTCACTTCTCCTCAGACGACCCGGAATTATGGGACTTCACTCTGGACGGCATCGATATGCTTGACGATCCTGCAACGGGCTCCACAGAACCTCCCCGTCCCACGACACCGAGCCAGCACAAGATGATGACGCGCAGCAAGACCCCGCAGAGAGCCCAGTACCTGAGACCACCAGCTCAAGGCCAGGGAGGATATGGCCAGTACAGATCCTCTGACATGAGAACTACAGCAGGAGAAGGTACAATCTGACACGTTTGCAGAATAAATACACGCTCATTCAAAAAAAAAAAAAAGCTTTGCAATTAGGCAAGTATATACATGCCCAGTTCTGGTTTTGCCTCTTCACTCATGCAAACAGCCAACGTCCCCATTAATATAAATAGCCAGGGACTTCACACTCTCAGAGCTGCCATCCTGTGGCCCACAATTCATAACAAGTCTGTGCTTGTTGACTTTGCCTGTTCATTAAGAGAAAATAACTTTTGCTTCTTTTTAAATATGGACCTATAGCAATGATGTTGTAATTGTTTAATGAAGGTGGACCACATAGCCCATACAGACACGGCCAGATGATGAAGAAACGAAGACTGGACACGTAATTAATTTAACCATTTATAGTTTTCTTTTAGAAAATCTTTTATTTAGATTGGTTTTATACTAATTTGTGAATATGAAAAGCTAATAAATGTTTGGGTTTGTCTTTTTGATTAAACCTCCTAATTTGTAATATAAATCAAAACATAAGCAGGACTATTTTATTTCTGATTTCTAGAGAATAAAAATCTGTGGAATGGACTGAAACAGTATTTCCAGGTTATTTTACTACATTTCACTGTTTCTTGATAGCTGATGGCAGGGGATGTGAAAAGCTGTGGGTAAAATTCTGGAAAACACCTTGTAAGAAAAAGCACAATGTAGTGGGAGGAGAAAGTCAAAAATGTTTTATTAAGAATTTGAATATATATTATATATACACACTTTTTTTTTTTTTTTTTTAACACAAGACCATAGATAATCACCAAAAGGACCCTGGATGGAAAACTTTTCAAAGAAAACAACAGCAGCAATTTTTGACCCCACAAATTTAATGCTGTTTTCTATGGGAACAAGTGAGTTGTGGATTGTGAAAACATGCAGTTTTCAGAATTTCAGTTATGTGACAGGAACACGTGACTGTGATTAGTGGTATTTCAACAGTTTTACTGTGTCTAAATGTGGTTTTGGTCAATTACAAAGGATTCAAATCTGTGCACTCAAGTATCAAAAGTAACAAATAAACCCTCCCCGGTCAGTTAAACCTTTAAACGACGTGTTTTCTGCATTGCAGTAACATTTACCTTCTCTAGAGAAGTCAAGCGGATCATTTTAGAGGTGACGGGACGCCACTTCCGCAAACGATTGGCACTCAAATTGTGGTATAGAAAAAATGGTTTGGGGGAGTGATATCAACAAACGAGGAGCTGTAGTTTAATACTGTACTTCAGTGTTGCTGCAGTCAAATGCACCATCAGCAAGTTTGGTCACTGCCCAAAATCAAGTATTTCATTCACTACAGCACAGGCTTTGATGGATGTGACATTTTAAAGACGGGAAGACATAATCCTGTTGTTTAAGGCTAGCTTCATTCAAATTGAAAGCAATATGTGATTGGATGAAGAAATATGCTTTCATACAAGCCTTACATACAAAAAAGGGTGTGGACAGGGAGTAGTGGTGACTGTCTATATAAGATACACTGGATTATTGTAAGTTCATCATAAATGATATAAAAAAAAAAGTGTCACAAATGAACAATGCTATGAAATATGTGCAAGTCTATAAACCTCCCTCAATTGCACATCCTCTTGCTTTCGTTTCAAACTCCAACTTAAGCAAATTAGGACAGAAGTCCCCCAATACTTGTCTCTAAAATGCGTTACTCCCAACATTCCTTCCTACCTACCTTCTTTATCAGTCTTCCAACAATCTAGACTTGTACGTAGGATAAACTTGTTCAGGCTTGTGTTGGTGGTGTAGTCTTCTCTTTACATCGCTCCATCCATTCACTAACTCTTCTGTAGGTAAACTACAACACCATCACTGTATTTCACTGCCTGACCTTATTACAAAAAGGACGGTCTCTGTACTATAAGGCTATATAGCTGACGTTTAAGACAACTTAAACCAGTTTAACCCTTCCAAATGTACACATTCATCTATCAGTCTTTAAATAGCAGATTCGAATAAGCCAAGTCACATTATATGGACCTGAAAGTCTTTCCAATGTAAACTGAAACACGTCCACGTAAAGGACTAGGTCCGATAATCTCAACCCCATGAAGCACAGAGTTTCCCTTCCTTGTACCAACCCTGCTGTTTCAGCTCGCCTGAGTGGTGTGTAGATTGGTTGACCCGCAGCTGTTTCCAGACTGGTGAGCTCCTGTGGGTATGAGTAAGCCCTGCTGTAGTCCTGCAGGGGGAGCGGTGGATGACAGCGGGCCTGCCTGAGTCCACTGGGGCATGCTGTAGGTGGGGCAGGTGTAACCAAATTGCTGATTGGGCACACACAGTGAACCCTTCCGTCCAGCTGCGGGGTTGACAGTGGCTGGCATGTGACCACCCGTGGAACAAAGATGACCTGGTGCAGAGTATTTACGTGGCATCATCTGAGGAAGAAGAGAGTTGGCTTTGATTAGTACTAATATGAATAAATCTTGATCGGTCAATATAGTGTTCCAACCATGCTAAACAACACTACAATGCACTGAGTTACTGTGTATGCCACTGTGAAGGGCAACTGTTAAAGTTGCGATGAAACAGAAGTCGTGACATCTTTCCTTCTGTACTGTCACACATCTGAGTGCATTAAAGAAAAAGAAAAACAGTACGGGACAGAGACTTGGTGTAATTCATTGCACTCAAAAATGAATGCGAGCTTGAAGTCGATAGTGGAGGGGCGGGGTTTAAACGGAGTGAATGATTGGGGAAGGCTGGAACAGCTCACCAGATTGAGTTTAATTAATACTGATTTCATTTTGTTTTTTTTTAGTTAAACATTTGTATTCATAGGGATGTGACAATAAATCGATTCATGGATCGATTCTGAGCTTAGTTTTTAACAGCAGATGGCGCTCTAGGCTAGTTTTTAACCGCACATTCAAATGCACACGAAGACCACCACTTGTGCGTTTGCCTGAGTAATGCAAGGCTGGGTACACACTAAAAGATTTTAATCTTATAAGTTTTTCAAAATGTAAGAGACCACAAACATGAGGACAAAAAAATCCTAGATTTAACAGTTTTGGTCCTATAGTGTGTGGTGTGCCACGATGTGACAAAGACAGCACACCACCAAATTTTTAACCAGAGTCCTGATTGTGAACACAGGAAATCTCACAAAATGTCTCGAGACTTGAGAATAAATATGTTTTACATGACACGTTGTATAATCACTCGTGCTGTTGCCACAAATCGTCAAGCTGATCCTTTATCTCTGCTGTCCAAATCCTTTTGTGCTGCGCCATGACTGCGTTTGTTATGCTTCCGTCTTCTGTAAGCTCGCTTTCTGATTGGATATTGTTTCGTTTCATGTGATAATCTCCAGATCGTACGCACGTTTGTCCTTGGGGTTCCCCCCACAAATCAGGATTTCTGATCGTAAATCTTCGACATGTTGAAGATTTACGATTCGCGATCGAGGCGCCTCCGACGTTCTTCCGAGCAGATTCAGTAACTCTTAGCACACCTCACACTACAGGAAAATCTGATAAGATAATCTTTAGAACCACCAGGATAATCGGGACATTGCCTAGGATTAGGGGAGAAATCGGCCCAAAATCAGCCTGATTATCTTGTGGTGTGTACCCAGCCTAAGTGGTTAAATGTTATTGCACCTTGGCTTTGATGATGAGAGATTAATGTGAACAGCCCACTGTGAACACTCTTGTAATTCGCTTCAACCTTTTCTAACCATCTGCTGTTAAAATCTAAGCTCAGAATCGATTCCAGAGAGAATCGCGATGCATTCGGAAAATCGCAGAATCAATCCACGAATCGATTTAATCGCCACATACCTTTGAATCATTCACCATACAAATGATAATAAGCATTTACAAAAAAATGACAGGTTTTTCATTTCATGCCAGCTTTAACATTGGGAGAGACAGACTACAGCTCTGTACCAAAACCTGCTGAAGTCTGCCTCCCAGATGATTTCAATAAAGTTTAACAGCATGATATTCTAATGAGCATAAAAATGCTCAACACACTCAAAAGTTGGGGTAAAATTAGTTTTTAAAACTACATTAGCCGGGTTTCCATCCAAAGTTATGAATTTAACTGGTGTGCAAAATTAGAATGTTGAATAAAACATTTGCAAATAAGCACCATTTCCATCCAACGAGTCAAATTGAACAAAATCGTCACTTCCTAATAAACTGGCACTAAATATCACAAAGAAAAGTGGGAGAAGCCACTGAATACAATCATTTTCATGCATAATAAAGGACTTGCGCCTGAACAATGAATGCGATCATTGCTTTGGGAGGTGGATGCCTGCTGTTTGGGAACGCAGTCGTGTAAGACAGTTCTGGGAGGCAATAATACAGAAATACTTTGACAGATTTTGCTCGGGCATTTCAGAATTACAATAACATTTCAGATGCTGTGCAACAAGATCAGTCCGCTGGTAAGTCAGGTAATGCCGTCCCATCGCGCAAAGTCACATGACTTTTTTAATGCGCATTTAGTAATTTATTCGGTAAATGCATTTCCATCTCCCATTATTCACGTTCACCCTTTTTCGCACAAGGCAAAAACCAAAAACCATTTTGCGAATTAAGGATTTTGTGTTTTGTTGCAAAATTTGGCATTTCCACCACTTGTTTCTGATGCGATACTTCAAAATGTTCTTTTAAACAAGGTGATGGAAACAGCTACTGTCCGCAATCTTAGATTTTTTTTAAATGTATTATTTATATATATACAGTACAGGTCAAAAGTTTGGAAACATTACTATTTGTAATGTTTTTGAAAGAAGTCTCTTCTGCTCATCAAGCCTGCATT
>JAFVLL020020403.1:35734-51862 GCA_021397915.2 Tor tambroides | reverse complement strand
CTCTGTCGGAAAGGAGATGATCTCTAAACTCATTCACACATTATTTTTGTTTGTGCGTGTGTGCTAATTGATAAATATAATTATATAATTTACTAATTTTACAAAGAAAAAATATTATAATTATATAATCGATTCATTTAATTAAAAAATTACAAATATATGTTTAGCTGATACAACGTTTCATGAGTTTCAAATAAATTAATCTTTTAATATAGAATAAAATGAAAACTAAACACTGAATAAAAAAAGCATATTTAAAATAAAAGATAAATAAAACTACTACTATAAAAAAAAATGTACTTCTACAAACAACATGAATAGCAATAACAACAAATCTTCTAACAGCAGAACAATTTTTCCATGCATTACGTAGAAAGAAATTAATTTAAAATGCATATATCAAAAATATTATGAGATTGGATAATAATCTAAAATTATTTAATCAAACATTTAAATCCAAGGAAAAAGCACAGAGTTAAAAAACTGTTCGCTACCTAGACCTACTCTGTCGGTTTAAAAAAAAAAAAAAAGTGACATTAAATTTCAGATTTGCCTAATTTAAATCAATGACAAAACCCAAATTTCCACCATCATTTTAATTCCAGCCAAAATCCTCTCTGAAAAACTGAAATAACTCTCTCGTCCTCATTACTGACAAAAACTCAGCAATAATTTACAGATTTCATATGCACTGTAAATATATCACTCCATTAAGGGGGAGGACCAGTTGATGTCTATGGAGTCTGAGACGTCAAAGTTTTCTCTCTCTCTCTCTCTCTTTTGGGGCGTGCATTTTAAAAGAGGGGGAAAAAACCAAACCAATGATTCATAATACATTTCATAAATACTTCATGATTTTTCATACTTAAGATGGTCTGGCAAATCAAACATTTTTTGTCACCCTTTTTCGTCCCTCATGTCAGTTCATCATTTTCCGGGGGTGTCACATGTCACTTTCACTTTACAGGAGCGATAGGAACAGGCCGAGAGAGGAGACAGCTCTGCTGTGTCTGATTATCCAGCCACTCTCAAACAGACACACACACACACACACACACACACAGAGAAACATGGAAGTGTTTGTCCTGAATTGAAAAGCTCTACCTGATCTGTGTCACGGGTAACTATGAAGACAAATAGGAGATTATCCATTAAAATAACCAATTCACCACCAAAAAATATAGAAGAATTATCATCAAATTATGTAACTAAAATATTAATACTTTTATGAAGATGTTAAATTTATATCAATAAATTATAAAGTATTTTGTAAAAATAAATATTCCTTTTATATTTTCCATTTATTCAAATTAATATAATTCCAATTTAATTTGAATACTATACAAATTGTTTTCAAGATTGTTTTATAATTACAATATACTATTTATTTTATTTATTAACTTTTTTATTTCATAAACCATCTAATACGTCCAAATAGTAGGCTATAAAATTAGGATTTTAAATACACTCAGACTGGTTTGTAGTTTTCTAGTTTGAGGAAAACAAAAAACAAAACAAAAAAAACTCCACTTCATGGGCTCTTCATTCCCAGCCATGGAGGCTTGATTTTCTCCTTCGAGTGACACAGTCCTTCACCTCATCATCGTCCCATCACTGCGATTAGAGCACGCGCCACAGCGCTGATCTCTGCAAAGCCACACAATCCCATCTCAGAGTACCAACCAATCCGCAAGACGCCCCTCGTAAAACAACTCCATAATAAAAGACGTGTTCAAAAGATCGATTTAGTCCCTTCTTAAATCGGTACCATCTCAAAAAAAGAATCCCATCAATCTGTGAGATTTCCATAATAAACACAAAAGGTTTGTAATCAGGGAGTATGATTGGACTTGGGCATCATAGGAGGCTTGCTAAACTCAAAGGACACAACTATCCTAATCTGCATTACCTTCTTAGAGGCATGAAACAATCAAGAGTTTTTCCGAGTGCACATTCGGCTCTAATTTAAGGCGATTAAAAGTGTCGAACATCCAGGTCAAGTATGTCTGTCATGCTTCTCTTTTGTGCAAGCTGCTGTAATAGATGACTCGGTTGGTATAACAAGAACTCTAAGAAACAAGTTTTGAGTTTTGATTCTGAAAGATTCAAAGCGCTTATTTGGAAAGCATGTTGTGTGTGTAAAACTTGATATAGCGCACTAAAGGCTGCAACAAGTCTGCAGATGAGAAGAGCTCGACGATTAAAAGTTAACTTGGGGAAGTACAACAAAGTTTTATTGAAGTCATTGGATTTCATCAAGATGATTGACAAACCTATGTTCAGTTCACTTATCCGACAAACCCCAGAAGGGATTTAACAAACTCCAACAAAGTTTTGCTGAATCTGTGACCTGGATCTTGACCGGTAATTTTATAAATGTAAAACTGACTTTAAAAAGACTTTTTGATAAATGTCACAAATCACTCAAAGGCGTCCATTTACCCTTGCGAGACAATTTTAACAAAATAACAAAGGTGCCCACAATCTGACATTTTTAACAACTACGGCAAATTTACCATTGGAAAACTAGGTCATACTGTATAATTTCACTGTAAAGTTTTCAGACTATGCTTAATATTAGACATATTAGAAGCCTTTGATAAATCTGATTAAACCCCATGTTCATGTATTTATGTTACTGGTCAAAACATACAATTCTTAGACCTTACAAAATGTCTCAGTAAACCACTGAGGTCAGCCAACTCTGAGAAAACCCTGAAAACGTATTCTTCAAGAATTACTAAATAGATATAAAGCAAAAATATCTGGCCACGAGGACATAGAAGATGTTCTACATAATTCAGTATTTTTTAGTGTATTAACCTTAATATTCATTTTATTTCAAGGTCATTTGCGCTTTCTTCACAACCACAACACCTATAATAATAATCTGCTCTGCTCCTGATAAATGCTGTATAGGGTTCTTGAATATTGAATACTAACAGCTAGAGTCAGGAGTGCAAATTACTTTTTGCTTGCAGGGATTATTCAAGCAATTGTCGCAATTTTGAATAGGGATGTGGAATTTAAAATAAGATAAACTCTTCTAATTGTCTCGTGACTGTACAGAATTATAAAAGCACATATATAATTTACAATCTACAGAACAATCAAGGAAACCAAAGAACATATTTTCTTTGCACATCTTTAGCAACCGTGCTTCACAAATGGCATGATTTCAGATCCACATTTTCTCAACATCTCTTAAATGCTCTTGTAAAAAAAGAAATGTAGAAAATAAATCCTAACAAACAAAAATTATAATGATATACTATTAAAGATTATATATCTGCACCCTACAATGAAAAGCACTGCCATTTCATGTAAACAAAACCTTATTACTATTAAACTCTGCATTAATATAACCAAAATATTCACTATTTATTCAAACATAAAAATTAGGTCCTAGCAAAATACAAATAGGAAAACTAATAATCATCATTTGCATTTCTTTTTCTGTCACTACATTTTGTTTAAAAAAAAAAAAATCTAAAATAACTGCACATTCATAAGTGATTATGCAAATGTGATGCCAGTTTTTAAAAGACTATTAGTCTCAGAAGTCAGTCCATTAAAAGAACACAGTTCCTAAAGATTAAAACACTACAGTGCTGAAAGCAAAGCAGAACTCTTGAGGAGAAGTCTTTGAGTGTAGAAAGGTGGGAGAGACCTGTACTCAAACATTCACCCAGACCCCAGCCGCTCTGCCTACAAGCTCTACTTGCCCTCCAAATGAGCAAACAAGTACCCCATCACCCGGGATATTCACAGTGTTTAATCTCAGAGTTCCTCAAAGGAAAGAAGTCAAAAAGAGACTGATGATCTATCTATACCTAAGAAAACGGCTTTGATTAGCAATTGCCTAAAAGCAGTGATGAGCAAGGATTTTTTTCCTGATACCTTGAACAATGTCGCCATCTGTCGTTCACAGAAGGAAATGTGTCCAGGAACTGAGCCTGATAATGCACTTCAGCTAGCTAAACATCTCTGTATTGATGTGACAAAATCAAAGAGAAAACTAAACATATTCCTATATTAAAATAATAATATAAAAATGTAATCCACTAAGACATCTTTCATAATTTCTTTATTCAGTATTTCCTGTGGCAATTAAAAGTGTAATGAATGGAATGAATTTATATATATATATATATATATATATATATATATATATATACACACACACACACACATATATATACATATATATATATATATATATATATATACTACTGTGCAAAAGTCTTAGGCCACTAGTATTTTCACCAACAAAAAATGGTTTTAAGTCAGTTATTTCTATCTTTTGCTGTAGTGTCAGTAGGAAATAACA
The DNA here is from genome assembly GCA_021397915.2 of Tor tambroides. NCBI lineage: Eukaryota > Metazoa > Chordata > Actinopteri > Cypriniformes > Cyprinidae > Tor > Tor tambroides. The sequence goes on along the minus strand of JAFVLL020020403.1, from coordinate 47,532 downwards.
GTTTACATTTACAAACATTACTTTTGCCATTAATTGTAATAATCCAGTAAGATTTTTGTTTTGTGCACAAGGAGTCTGACACCAGCCAGTGCTCCACACAGAGATCTGATCTCACCATCATCCAGTCTGTCTGGAATGACATGAAGAAACAGAACAAACTGAGACAGACTAAATCCAGAAGAACCGTGGTAACGTCTCCAAGATGCTTCAAGAGACCTACCTGCAAAGCTACCTGAAAACTATAAGCAAAGTGCACATGGGGCAAAAGCTGTTTTAAATGCATAGTGTGCTCACACCAAAAGTTGATTTAATTTAGTTAATAGAAGTTAATTGATAAATAAAATCTATTTATGGCATTATTTCTGAAAGCATCCTCACTTTACAGCATTTTTACCCAAGTGCCTAAAACTTTTCACAGTGCTGTAGCTTTGCAGGTAGGTTTTTTGAAGTATCTTGGAGACGTTGCTACAGTTCTTCTGGATTCAGTCTGTCTCAGTTTGTTCTGTTTCTTCAAGTCATTCCAGACGAACTGGATGATGATGAGATCAGATCTCTGTGTGGAGCACTGGCTGGTGTCAGACTCCCTGTGCAAACAAAAATCTCACTGGATTATTACAATTAATGGCAAAAATAATGTTTGGAAATGTAAACTGATATTTCCTGCTGATACACTACAGAAAAAAGATAGAAATAACTCATTTCAATCCATTTTTTGTTGGTGAAAATACTTGTGGCCTAAGACTTTTGCATAGTACTGTATATACATATACATATATATCTACATATTGAGAGAGAATGAGAGAGAGAGAGAGTTTGATACAAAAAAAAAAAAAGTGGATCCTGTTAGGTCTTATTTAAGTAACAGAGTGAACAGATATAAGCATAATAACCATAGAAGAAAACTTTTCCGCTTGCTTTAAACGGATCCATTTTTTCCCAATTGGTTTTATTAAATTACGCCTCCATTACTTCATTTTTTTGACCAATCAAAAGCGTAGCTAGGAGGCACTGATTTTATGTTTGGCTTTAACAGCCCCTGCCTGACTTTCAGCCAAACACAAATAAGCTTTTACTTTTTGTTTCATTTCGTTTTGTTTTGCAAGCATGTGCTCGTTTTTATATCTTTAGCACTCCCACTTTTTCGCTAATATAAGGCCTCCACGGGGGTTCTCGGCTTTAAGACCCTGCGCCCCCATTATCAAAATGAAGCCATCATGAAGGGAGCATACCTTCGGGATGTCCTTCTGATATCTGCCTACTTTCTCTTGAAAAATGGCAGGGTTAAGAGGTCGGCCGGTCCCCGTCTGCCGCCGAACAGGAGGCTTAGTCTGGAGAGTGGGATGGAGCGAAGACTTCAAACCGCGGGTGAACGGGTGAGTGCGAGCGAGGGTAAAGAGAGAGAAGCTCCAGGGAGGCCAGAGGAGGGGAAGGGCAGGACAAGGCCTTGATTTCCCGTGGAAGCACAACAAAGCCTCTGCTTTTTTAGAGAAAGCAGCGATGGCCCTCTCCCTGACACCTCTTAGAAGTGTGCGTGTGTGCTCACGTTGCATGGCAGAGAGGATAAGCCATCCACGCTAAAGCATTTGGCACTTCTGAGGAGCCAGCTGAATCTCCCGGCTTTAGGACAAGTTTCTGGGGTTTGCTATCACTGGCGGCTTCAGGGGGATCTGTTCTTCAAATGCACATAAACTCAAAGCACTAAGTTGAAAAAAGGCTTTCAATCAGAACAATTACTATCTCACTCTAAAAACACAAAAACATCTGTCCGATTAAAAAAAAAATGAATAAAAAAAAAAACACATATATATTCAGTAGAGACTAAATCAGAAATACCTACCTAACTATTGTTACTTTTCATTAATATTCTCAATTTCATTGTTACTACTATCGAGCCAAACTTTTGTTAAATTACCAACAAAAGTTAAAACATTTGATCTATTAAACTGAGTACGGAAAGCACAAAACTTATTAAATAAACAACAGCTTAAAATGTTAACATCTTGCATGATTAGTTTGCACAGAAATATATCTAAAAAAAACAAGGTGAAAGGCAAAGGAATGTAACCATGAACGGTGCACTAAACCCTTTCACAGCGGGTGTTAATTGCATGATAATTAAGCACGGCAACAGTCAAGCAGGAGAAGCTAAAGATTAATCATCGGCCAATTAAATGCCCACGGTGAGGAACGTGAGGCCCCTCGGAGACGAGAGATCTCCACTGTGATCTGAGCTATCAGCACAGCGGCACAACATTAGATCACTGGCAAAAGATCCTTTTCAAAAATCTCCTCATTTATGTCAGCCTTTTTGGAATCGTTGTGGATGCCGTAGCCATCTGGTAATTGATATCAAGAGCACCTTGAGTTAGGTGCAGGTGCTGGGTTTGAAAGCAATGACTTCAGATGAAGAGAATTTGCTGCGTGCTGAGACATCATATGGTGGCATCAGCGAATGGAGTGGATTGCAAAGTGAACAAGGCTATAGAGGGACTGAAATGCCTTAAAACAGTTTAATACCAATGTGATATATATTGTATGTGATATATGTTATATCCTTTTCAAACGGACACCTATATACATATGTTATCCTTCCACAGGAATTACACAAATATATATATAGTTAATATTTATTTAGTTATTGATTTATTTAGTAATTGATAACATGAAGTGCATTAAACATTATGTGAAAGTTTCTCAAATTGGGGTTCGTAAAAGTACTACAGGGAGTTTGATGAAAAGCTAATCGTTAATTAAATCATAAAAATGTAAAACTAAAATAAATCATTTTAAAATAACATAAATCGAAATAAAACAAAATTAAAAAATGAAATAATCACAATATATACATATATATATATATATATATATCTTTTTTTATTGCAAAAATATAAATATTTTTATACTTGTGTGTGCATAAATATAAATATATATATAGACAAAATTAAAAAAAATGAAATAAATACTCAATCACAATATATATGGTTTTTTTATTGTAAAAATATAAATATTTTTATACTTGTGTGTGCATAAATATAAATATATATATATATAGAGAGAGAGAGAGAGAGAGAGAGAGAGAGAGAGAGAGAATATAGTAAAGTATATAATAACTAACTACATAACTATATAAATAATAACTAAATTTAATTATATACTTCATGAGGAAAGATAACACATTCAGTTTGCTAATGTATATAAGTAATATGTAAATGTTTATATTCATGTGGAAGGATGACAAACAATAAAATAAATCTATATACTTTTTATAATTATTTTATTTTTATAATTATTTTACACTTTTATATATTTATAATTTATAATTATAATTAATAAATATTTATACTTGTTTATAGTTGAATACATTTTATATATTTTTATACATTTTTTAAATTATGTATTTATACAGTGCATACATACACTGTAAAAAAAAAAGTGTGTGTGTGTGTGTGTATGTATACAGTATGTATACTATATACTTTATTTTATTTACAACTTAAAAATATTTATGCAATTGAATAAAGTGGAAGAACAACGAATGATGAATGTGTTTTTTTTAAAAAAACAACATTTTAAGAAAAATATATATATACTGAGATATATCAGTATACACAAAAATATTTAATATAAATTTTTATTTATATTATTACTGATATACAAGAGGGTTTACTAGAAACAGAGAATGTAGTATATTAACCTGGTCCCAGAAACTCTTACAAGACACAAGGGCAAGACCAACACCTCATATTCCAAATATTAAAGAATCAAAGTTTGTTTATTGTGCTCAGTTTATCCTCTCCTTATCCAGTATAACATAAATGTGACCACCTCAGAGAAAACAAAAAGACGTGTATTTGAATAGGACTATTACAGTATGGGAGTAAGAAAGACAAACATGGTGATGTAAAACAAGCAAAGGAAAAATTTGGCTTCAGAGGAAACGCGCCTCATTAAGGTTTGATGTGTGTGGGGTGGATTCTTCATGGGCAGGTAGAGTTATGAATAACTAAACAAGGACATCTGGCAAAAAATACAGGCCTGCTCTCCTTGGCCCAAGTGGTAGTTGCAAAAAATACCCACTGAATTAACCACAGTGGAAATGTCAATGACCTTCGGTGGGTTTTGAGTTGAAGAACCAAGCTTCAGACCATGTGCGTACATGAGAGTGTTTATGTGAAGAAGAAAGCGGCCAATGAAAGTATTCACGCAACACACGTTTGCTTTGTTTGGTATAAGGACGTTTTTAATACTCACAAAATCTTTCTCAAGTTTCTCCATCTCTTGCTTGTAGCTCTTCAGACGGCTGTTGTACATGGCTCGGCTCTGAATAGGGATCTCCCGAACCTCCAGGTCCATCTGCTCGAGCTGGAAACATCAATTAAAGTCAGTGTAATCAAATTATTTCACATACCATTTTGCTACACAAACAATTAAACTGTCTAGCTAGTTTACTGTCAACCAGAGGCAGCGCAGAGGCATCGATTCAGGCACCCGGCAAATCAAGTCATGTTATGAGGTGCCGCTTCATTAAAACCTCTGGCGCAGTTGAGCTCTGACAACTACGACATGTGTCCGTGTCACATGTGAGCAAACCGGCGAGCACAAAAGGGCCCCGCTGATTTACACTGTCCAATCAACATGACATGATGGGACAATTTACATGCGACACACATCCCTCCTTTCGGCACCTGCCACAACGCCTTTCCCCAATAATGGCGTGAAATGTGTCGCGCGGTGTCACTTAAAAGCGCATTATGTGGATGTGATCACACCGTTAGCACCGAGCAGCCTTCAGCCAGATGAAGAGTGTCTCATGTCACCGGCAACATTGCAGGTGTTGTTTATGCAGGGGGGAAATTTTTCCAAATTCATTATTTAGAAAACGAGTGAGTGGAAATTACTGATCAAAGACCCACCAACTCTCTGACTTCTTCAAGCTGTTTGTCGACATTTAGAACCAGCTGTGTCTTCTCCTCTGAAAGAGAAAAAGAGGAAAACATATTGATCAGTGGATGGAGGAGCTGTGCTTCATGACAACAGCCCGACTCCCCCGCAACAACAAGAGAGCAAATAAAAACAAGCCTGCATTTGAAGATATATTTACACATTCTCAACGCACAAAGATCCATATTTGATGTGTCTTATTTTTCCACGTGTAAACGCCTTTGTTAGTTCGTGAAGGAGCGCAGAGACGCCTCTTGGCAACTCAAAAGAGGAGAGAGATGTCAGCTCCGCCAAACTCTGCCGTTCTGCCACCCACTCGGAACAACTACAATGAGGTTGTATTGGTTTTTCTCCACTGGTACGAGCCAGGCCAAAGTATAGCGCATGACCGAATTTCCCTTTCCTAATTTGCATCTACATCACCTGACTAATGTTTATTTTGAAGATGAAATAACATATTGTACATCGTAGCTAACTGTCCAAGCATGTTCATAAAGATGTTTCTAAAAATAAGAAAGGCTGTAATCTTGGGGGTGTTATTAGGAACCACACAAAATGCTAAAAATGACAGCAATATTATACATCTATGCTACTTCACTAAAAATAATAACAATAATAATAAATAATTTAAAAAACAATAATAATAAAAAATGAATAAATAAAACAGACTAAAATAAAATGCTTTTATGCTACAAGCAATTTTAGGCATCTGTAGTATTTGATTCAAAATAATTAAAGAATAATAAAAAAAATAAAATAAATAAAATTAAATGTAATCAAAAATAAAATAAAATTAGTTTTAGGTACGCAAGAATTTTTCAAAGAAATTAATATATTTATTCAAAAAGGATGCATTAAACTGATCAAAAGTGACAGTAAAGACTTGTATAATAATGTTACAAAATATTTCTATTTCAAATAAAAGCTGTTCTTTTGAACTTTCTATTCATCATAGAACACTAAAATATTAAGCAGCATAACTGTTTTCAACATTGATAATAAGAAATGTTTCTTGAGAACCAAATCAGCATATTTGAATTTTCTGATATTTCTAACATTGAAGCATGGAGTAATAGCTGCTGAAAATTCAGCATTGCCAACACAGGAATAAATTACATAATAAAATAATGTCAAAATATCTAAAAACAAAAAAAATTTTATACATATACACGGGTCAAAGACGAAAAAGGGTTTAAGCATAAAAACAATAAGTGTAATACTGCTTTAATTGTTGTTGTTTTTCCCCCCAAAAATTAAAAGTTTTCTGTTTAATTCAATTACAATTTTGTTTTTGTTTTTCTGAGCACAAAATAAATATCTTACATTTTTCTCTGATTTACAGAAGACACCCACTAAAATGTCATTCAGTGTAACAGTCTTGTCAGGCATATTTACAACAAAAATCAATTTATGACATATTAAAAACTAATTACTTTCACCCCAGATACAAATTAGTTGTAATTTTACATTTTTAAAATTTGCCACTATCCTAGGTTTTGCCTATTTGTCAGTAAGAATTTTTTACTCATTTGAAATGCAATAAAATTTAATATGCTCCCTTATTCTTTTATATATTTTAATATGTACAAGTCAGAATAAGCATGTTGTTTGATTGTTTTTACATAAATATTGTTACACTGAATGATGATGTAACATTATTTCAACCAAATTTTGACATTTTATTCTCCAAAAACATTTAAAACCTTAAAAGTAGACACTTTACTTACATTTAATGTGCTTTCTATGGACATAAAATCACTTTTGTAAATTTCTTTTGATGCGGACATATTTACGTCTTTGACCCACACACACTATAGTCCCTAACTTAATATCTGTTACTACAACATCACATAGTATTACTCAACGTTGTCTTGACCAGTTAGCATCCAGAACCAGAACTATTCATTTATAATATGAATTTTGTAATGATAGAAGCACGCTATAAAAAAATAACCCTGTGAAAGAACATCAGTACATCTACTGATCAAACAAGACCAGCAAAGCACATCAAACCATGTCAAGCGATAGCACTAATCATGAAGAAAAAAACATCAGGCGATATCAAACGGGAAGCTGTCAATAAGCTGAAAACTAAAGTGAACTTCTGTTTTGCCCTTTGGCTTTCCAATGCCTTTTGGTGGTCATCAATCCATTTTTAAAATCCGTGTGCAACCTCACAGCCCACACAGTGTAAACAGCCAGGGGCGATTCTCTACAAGGTGAGCAAACACTGGGTCCTCTCTATTCACTCCTGGCATAGGGCAGGTTGAAATATATATCTCACTATTGCAGGTGCATGGGGCAGTACCACAAGGTCAGGTGCTCTTTGGGCAAAGCGTTGCACTGAGAAAAGTTCGACTTATAGACGCATCTTTGCATCTCAGCTCAATTTTTCATTGTGTGTGACTGACAGCTCGTTCTCTTTGTGCAAATCTACCTAAAAAAAACAAAACACGCACATTTATGTTTAATGGAGCAAGGCCTTGCATTATTTTCAAATTCATGTTTCGCAACTACAAGTTCTGCGCTGTTCAACAAAACAAAACATCTTGGAGATTCACAAGTGAATGAATGCGGTTTGTTGAGCGGAAAAAAAAATGGCCATGGGCATTATATCTACCCACTGGTCTTTATCAATGTTTCTACACATGTGACACTGTACAATGCCATGAGAACAACAGCATAAGCTGCTTTGTTGAAGCCATTGTTGGTCGCAAACAAATTTGTGTACCTAGGAAAGAGAAAAGGCGAGTTTTTTATGGGCATAATTGAGATTTGAATTCAAGAGCCGAACTCCTCTGGCAACACTGAGGAAGGTTTGGCCATCACTAATGAGTACGCTTTGCTTATGGCTTTGTTCATATTCAGTGGACTTATTTAAACACATTTAGCAGCTGGTGGTGGGCCGGTCTGATGACACACTGTTTGTTTCTGCCAAGCTCTGAAGAAGCAATTTAAGCTTCAACAATTCACCACATTACACATTCTCATTCTTTTCAATATGCTTAAATAATGCAAAGAAAAGCCAATCGCATTGCAATTGTTTGACAGCACTCACCGAACTGAGCACACACTGCTGTACGAATTTGAATAAGTGATTAATCCCTCTCACCTTTTGTTGACGTACAATAGAAGCACCGAGCGAGTACATCAGGTTATTATGAGACCAGACCTCTGAGGTTTAATACTGACTGAAAGCAATCATTTACATTAAAAGTCACCAGACTGTATGAAAGTAACCTTTCATTGCCTTTCACTGACTTTTACTTTCAATCCAGCAAAGTCAGAACAAGATCTTGAATTAATTTTATGTATTGAATTTTGAACTGAAACCGAACTGCATTTCTGAAGTTCACAACATGAGCAAAACAAAAAGTTGTATCAACTTCAAAAGCATCCTGAGGAGAATTTCCAGAGGATAGACCATATCTAGCAATACCACACTTTTGCTTCCCTGAACAGTTCAAAAAGGGCAAACAAGCATACAGAAACACTGAAAACAATAAACTCAAGCAAACATTGACACTGCTCTCGGCCATAAGGCTTGTATCAGACATCTCAGAGCATTTCAAACAAATGCATTCAGAAATGCATTCAGTCTCTTTCAATTTGTTATGTGAACTCAATAAATAAATTAATAGAAATAACAGTTAAACATTTATTACAAGAAAGTATCAAAATATCAAGACAAGCCAATTAGCAAGAGTGCTCTAAAAAAATCAACACATGCTAAATATATAGGCAGTAAGGAAAATGGTTTATGCTTTAAAAGTGCCATCATTGCACAGCAGGACAATGTACTCTAATGTTCAAAAGTTTGGGGTAAGAAATTAATTAAGAAAGTAAGAAATTAATGCTAAATTAAAGTGTTTTAGGGACCCATTTTAAAAATCTTACTAACCCCAAACTTTTGAACAATAGTGTAGGGTATAGCAAAATAAATGGAAGAAATATTACACAGAGATGTATTTCATTCTATTCTTGAGGTCAGATGTTTTATTTTCTGCTTTCTTTTATCTATTCATACAAACCTCTGCTATCATCCTACCATTCAGCCAAATAATATCAGAAAAACCCTAAGAGCATAAAACATATTTCTTATGGGACACTGTTATGACTGGAAAGAAAACCTTTTTAAACACAGGTTTGATGATGTTTTCTAATAAGGTTATTTTTAGACTCTCTGAGCGTTCTCTCACCTATCCAACATCACACTTATCTCATAGCATCGTCCCCATGGCAACATATTCATCTGATTTAAGTAATTACATAACAAGTAAAACAGCAGTAGCTTTACAGATGCAGAAGTAGATTTATGACAACTTGCAATCCCAGCTGGAGCTCATTTTTAACCTGTGTTTAAAAAGTCCATGTTTAGCACAGAAATTCTGACATAAACTGCCTGATATGTGTACATATCAATGTATCTACAGCATCTATGCTAACCTAGTAAAGGGGGATACAACAGGGGTCAAAGACCTCTAGGGGCTCCATGGCGGTACTGCAGGGGACCACCTGAATTTTTTGCAGCCATTACTCCACTCTTCGGTGTCACATTATCCTTCAGAAATCATTCCAATATGCTGATTTTTTGCTCAGTTATTAATAGTTTTTATTGGTGCTCAATTATTAACAATGGTTCTTATTATCAATGTTTAAAACAGATTTTGTTACTTAATATTTTTGTAGAAACTGATAACATTTTTAGGATTCTTCGATGAACAAAGTTCAATGAACAATATTTATTTGAAATAGAAATCTCCTGTAACATTATAAATGTCTTCACTGTCATTTTTGATCAAATTTAATGCATACTTAGTGAATAAAAGTATTTTTTAATGGTAGTGTATCACAGCTTCCACAAAATATTAAGTAACAAAAACTGTTTTAAACATCAACATTGGTAAGAAATATTTCTTAAGCACTAAATCAGCATATTAGAATAATTTCTGAACAATCATATGACAAGTTCTGAAGGGTCCCTGTCTCAGTCCTTGGCCTGAAATACGTAAAAGATTTCTGTCCTATTGTATCCAAGTCTTTAAATCTGACAAAATTTGTTGTTGTGTTGTGTTCACAACAGCAGCTTGGCAATAATGGCATTTTATGTTTAGTCTATTTCACAATACAGAAACAATGAATACAATTAACCCAAAAAAGACATCTGTCATTGTCTACTATAATAATGTCAACAACACAGACAGGATGTCAAAATAGTATCTTGCATCTCTGTCTCACTGTATATTGTTTATACTGTGTGCTGTTTAATGCTTGGAGCGCCAAGCTTATATATTCTTCCCTACTTCAGCCAACTTTTTATCTCCAACAAGCACAACATGACATCCAAGATCCATGTCACCCAAATCCTGTATCCTCAGACATCACTGGAGACTCATCTGACACACTGGATATCTGACACCATGACCCTCACGAAACCATAGCTCATTTGACAAATGATATGGGACGTTTCTAAATAATATACCAACTAGACACACCAGCAGCAAGAATGAATCATTAAATGGTTTGTTTATGTCTTCCTGACATGAATGTTTTGCTAGTAGCTCATTTACCAGCCACTTACCACCGGCTAGTTTGGGTATTCTTCCAATTTTGTTGGTTATTTCCGCAGTGAGGGTACCAAAGTCCTGCTCGTACGCTTCAAAATCCGAAGACATGTTGTATTTTTGTTTTAAAAGATTAAAAGAGAGATGAACTGGGGTCCGCTACACACTGTTGCTTGTGTCTGCTTCTTATTGACGTCCGCGTCACTTCCGGGTGGTGTCACTGGAATTTGTTCACGATCTCTTCCTGTAAATGGTTCCGTTGTGGTGTGATTCGCGCGTGTATTTGTATTGTCTTTCTCTTTAAATTATATTTTAGTTATTTTAAAAAAGATTCCGCTTCTGACCATATTACGGGCGTTAAACAGCAAGGTCATTGATTCATATTAAGCGCGGCTGTCAGATTTTCTTGGACTCTGATCGCACAAGGAAATGTCGAGGTAACGTAGGTGTTAACGATTAATTTTTCATTTTCAAAACAATCTCTTAAGTAATCAAAGCTATGTATGTTGCTGCCGTCATAATGAAAGATAAAAAAAATCATATATGTATATTAGTAACCTTGACCTTTTTCGAGGCACATTGATAAGGTCTGATATCATATGGATTGGGCATTATCAAAATAAAGCTAATTTCTGCAATTAGACTCTATTTTCTTCTGTATCTTAATGTAATATATATATATAGAATTACATTGAATGGACTCTAAAATCAGATTGCATTTAAACGGGATGTTGAGTAAGAGAACTGGTCAGTTCATGACTGACAAGAACTTGATAGAGTTTCTGAGTTTCTTCTGGTGCTGGACATGTTAAAAATCCTGTTTTCCATTTGTTTAACCACAATCCAAAGCTAATAAGAATCAGATCAAGTAAGTTAACCTAAATGATGTAATACAGGAGCATAGAAACAAAGCTTTGGGTGTGCCATGAGAACACAAGGAATGCAGCCATAATTGACATGTAACATTAACCACTGCATTTTCTGAATAGTCCCGGTTTCTCTTTAGCCCTGCTTTATGTTATAATGACATCACTAAACAAACTGGGCTTAGTATTTAGATGTAGAAATAGTAATGTACAACGCAAATGGATAAGCATAGTATTATTGCATGTTTGTGTCATGAAGACAGTTGGCCAAGCCTTTAGAAAAAATGTATTCTTAAAAATAGATAATTTCACATTTGAATTTGTTCACATTCCATATCAATAAAATTGGAGTGGCAGTGACAAGTATGGAAGCAAGAAAATAATGAATATTCAATTACAAGAAATACCAAAGAAGGTAGGTAGGTAG
>JAFVLL020020403.1:0-35634 GCA_021397915.2 Tor tambroides | reverse complement strand
ACATTTAGCAGCTGGTGGTGGGCCGGTCTGATGACACACTGTTTGTTTCTGCCAAGCTCTGAAGAAGCAATTTAAGCTTCAACAATTCACCACATTACACATTCTCATTCTTTTCAATATGCTTAAATAATGCAAAGAAAAGCCAATCGCGTTGCAATTGTTTGACAGCGCTCACCGAACTGAGCACACGCTGCTGTACGATTTTGAATAAGTGATTAATCCTTCTCACCTTTTGTTGACGTACAATAGAAGCACCGAGGGAGTACATCAGGTTATTATGAGACCAGACCTCTGAGGTTTAATACTGACTGAAAGCAATCATTTACATTAAAAGTCACCAGACTGTATGAAAGTAACCTTTCATTGCCTTTCACTGACTTTGTTTCAATCCTGCAAAGTCAGAACAAGATCTTGAATTCATTTTATGTATTGAATTTTGAACTGAAACTGAACTGCATTTCTTAAGTTCACAACGTGAGCAAAACAAAAAAGTTGTATCAACTTCAAAAGCATCCTGAGGAGAAATTCCAGAGGATAAACCAGATCTAGCAATACCACACTTTTGCTTCCCTGAACAGTTCAAAAAGGGCAAACAAGCATACAGAAACACTGAAAACAATAAACTCAAGCATACATTGACATTGCTCTCGGCCATAAGGTTGTATCAAAGCATTGCTCAAAGCATTTCAAACAAATACATTCAGAAATTTTGTCTCTTTAAATTTATGTGAAGTCAATTAAGATTCAAACTCAAAACTCCATAAGATTAGGAAAGTAAGAAATTAATTAATGCTTTTATTCAGTAAGAAAGCGTTAAATTAAACAAAAATAAGATTTTGAACTTTTTTCATTTCTATTTATTTGTGAAAAAACTGCTTTTCACAAAAATATTACGAAAAACTGTTGTAAACATTGATAATATAAGAAATATTTGAGCTCCAAATCAGCATATTAGCATGATCTCTGAAGGATCATGTGAAACAGAAGACTGGAGTAATGATGCTGAAAATTCAGCTTTGCCATCACAGGAATGTATTATATTTTGAAATACATTAAAATAGAAATCGGTTTTAAAATTGCAATAATATTTCACAACGTTACTGTTTATTGTATTTTTGATTAAATACGTCAAGCTTTAGTGAGCATAAGAGATGTGTCAAAAACATTTAATGGTCACTCTTTAGTTTGGGGATCAATTCTCACTATTACAACTCCTAATTTGCTGCTTATTAATAGTTAGTAAAGTAGATTAAGGGATATAAAATATGGTCATGCAGAATAAGGCAGTAATATGTGCTACTAATAAACAGCCAAAATATGCTAGTAATAAGCATGCTAATAAGCAACTATTATGCAACTAATAGTGAAAACTGGTCCCTAAAAGTGTTACCCACTTTAAAAAAATCGTACCAACCCCAAACTTTTGAACAATAGTGTAGGGTATAGTTCAGCAGCTGTGCAAAATATATAAAAGGAATAAATATTACACAAGGATGTATTCCATTCTATTCTTGATTTCAGATGTTTTATTTTCTGCTTTCTTTTGTTATCAATTCATACAAACCTCTGCTATTGTCCTACCACTTAGCCAAATAATATCAGACAGACCCTAAGATCATGAAGCATATTTCTTATGGGCTTCTGGGACACTGTTATGACTGGAAATAAAATCCTTTATAAACACAGGTTTGATGATATTTTCTAATAAGGTTATTTTTAGACCCTCTGAGCGTTCGCTCACCTATCCAACATCACACTTATTTCATAGCATCATCCCCATGGCAACATATTCATCTGATTTGAGTAATTAAATGCACATAAGTAAAGCAGCAGTAGCTTTACAGATGCAGAAGTAAACTTATGACAACCAGCAATCCTGAAGGGTACCAGCTGGAGCGCATTTTTAACATTGTGATTTAACGTCATCTTTAGCGTCAAAATTTTGACAAACTGCCCCTGTGTACATTTCTATGTGATACAGTATACAGAATCTATGCTGACCTAAAAAAAGGGGATACAACAGGGGTCTACGACCTCTAGGGGCTCCATGGCGGTACTGCAGGGGACCACCTGAATTTTTAGCATCCATTACTCCAGTCTTCATTGTCACATGATCCTTCAGAAATCATTCTAATACGCTGATTTTTTGCTCAATTATTATCAGTTTGGGTCCCGCTTTATATTAGGTGGCCTTAACTGCTATGTACTTACACCAAAATTAAGTACAATGTACTTATTGTGTTCATATTATATTGCAAAACACTTTTGCTGCTATTGAGGTGGGATACGGGTGAGGTTAGGGACAGGTTTGGTGGTATGGGTAGCTTTAAGGGTGGGTTAAAGTGTAAGGGATGAGTCAACAGTGTAACTATAAATGTAATTACAGAAATTAATTACAGATCTAATTACATGTAGGTATTTTTAAAAATATAAATACAATGTAAAAACATGTATGTACACAATAATTGCATTGTATCAAATTCAAATGTAAGTACATCGTAGTTAAGGCCACCTAATATAAAGTGGGACCTCAGTTTGTATTGGTCCACAATTATTAAGAATGGTTATTATTATCAATGTTTAACACAGTTTTTGCTACTTAATATTTATGAGGTAAGGGTGATACATCTTTTTCAGAATTCTTTGATGAATAGAAAGTTCAATGAAATAGTTATTTGAAATAGTTAGAAATCTTCACTGTCATTTTTGATCATTTTAATGTGCACTTGGTATTTTTAGTAGTGTTTCGCGGTTTCCACAAAAACATTAGGTAACAAAAACATTGACAGTAGTAAGAAATATTTCCCGCACACCAAATCAGCATATCAACAATGATTTCTGAAGGGTCATGACACAAGTTTAGCTAAATATATTATTGTTCCTCATACCATGGAAATGTTAGACAGCCAGGTTTGAAATACAACACTAATTCTTACACAATATGTCCCATCTCTCAATCTTTGGCCTGAAATATGTAAAAGATTTCTGACCTACTGTATTCAAGCCTTTAGGTCTTACAAAATGTATTGTTGTTGTGTTATGTTCATAACAGCAGCATGGGAATAATAACATTTTATGTTTAGTCTATTTCACAATACAGAATAATGAATACAATTACCCCCCACCCCCCAAAAAAATGACAGCTGTCATTGGCAATTATAATAATGTCAACAACACAGACAGGGTATCTGTCTGTATCAGGGTATCTAAACAGTATCTCGCATCTCTGTCTCACTGTATATTGTTTGAACTGTGTGCTGTTAAATGCTGTGAGCTCCAAACTTGTATTCTTCTCTACTTCAGCCAACTCTTTAACTCCAACAAACACAACATGACATCCAAGATCCGTGTCACCCAAATCCTGTATCTTCACACATCACTGGAGACTTATCTGACACACTGGATACCTGACACCATGACCCTCACGAAACCATAGCTCAATTGACAAATGATATGGGACATTTCTAAATAATATACCAACCAGACACACCAACAGAAGGAATGAATCATTAAATGAGTTGTTTATGTCTTCCTGACATGATTGTTTTGCTAGTAGCTCATTTACCAGCCACTTACCACCGCCTAATTTGGGTATTTTTCCAATTTTGTTGGTTATTTCCGCGGTGAGGGTGCCGAAGTCCTGCTCGTACGCTTCAAAATCCGAAGACATGTTGTATTTTTGTTTTAAAAGATTAAAAGAGGGATGAACTGTGCTGCGTTACACACTGTTGCTTGTGTCTGCTTCTTATTGACGTCCGCGTCACTTCCGGATGGTGTCACGGGAATTTGTTCACGATCTCTTCCTGTAAATGGTTCCGCTGTGGTGTGATTCGCGCGTGTATGCGGATTGTCGTTCTCGTTGAATTATGTTTTAGTTATTTAAAAAAAAAAAAAAGATTTCGCTTCTGACTATATTACGGGCGTTAAATAGCAAGGTCACTGATTCATATTAAGCGTGATTTTCAGTTTTTCTTGGATCGCACAGGGAAATGTCGAGGTAGGTGTTAACGATTAATTTCTCATTTTCAAAGCAGTCTCTTCAATAATCAAAGCTATATATGTTGCTGTCGTCATAATGAAAGATACAAAACTTCATAAATGTCTCTATAAGTAACCTTGACCTTTTTCGAGGCATGTGTTATTGAGAAGGTCTGATATCTTATGGATTGGTCATTATAAAGATAAAGCTAATGTCTACAGTAAGTCTCTTTTTTCTTCTGTATTTTAATGTAATATATATGTAGAATGACTCTGAAATCAGATTGCATTTAAATTGGATGTTGAGTGATAGAGAACCGGCCAGTTCATGCAGACTGACAACAACTTGATAGAGTTTCTGAGTTTCTTCTGGTGCTGGACATGTTACAAATCTTGTTCTTTTATTTGTTTAACGACAAGCCAAAGCTAATAAGAATCAGATCAAGTACGTTTAACCTAAATGATGTAATACAGGAGCATAGAAACAAAGCTTTGGGTGTGCCACGAGAACACAAGAAATGCAGCCACTGAAGCACAATAATTGACATGCAACATTAACCATTGCATTCTCTGAATAGTCCTGATTTCTCTTTAGATCTGCTTTATGTTATAATGCCATCACTAAACAAACTGGGCTTAGTATTTAGACATAGAAATAGTGACGTAGAACACAAATGGATAAGCAGAGTTTTATTGCATTTTTGTGTCATGAAGACAGTTGGCCTAGCCTTTAGCAAAAATGTATTTTTTAAAAAAAGACAATGTCGCATTTGAATTTGTTTACATTCCATGAAAATAAAAGAATGGAGTGATAGTGTCAAGTCTGGAAGTGATAAAAAAAAGAATATTCAAGAAATACATAGATAGATAGATATGAATTAGGTAAATAAGATCAATCTATATATGTATGCATATTTATTTATCTGTCCATTTCTATATATAATCTGTCTGTCTGATAGATAGATAGATAGATAGATAGATTACATAATGTGATAGATATATTTATGATATTACGATAAACACTAAATGTCTATATGTAGAGATAGTTATGTCTATATTGCTATATAGTAGCTGGCAGTGATGGATAGATAGATAGATAGATAGATAGATAGATAGATAGATAGATAGATAGATAGATAGGAATTAGGTAAATAAGATCAATCTGTATATACATGCATATTTATCTGTCCATTTCTATATATAATCTGTCTGTCTGACGTTAGATAGATAGATAGATAGATAGATAGATAGATAGATAGATAGATTACATAATGTGATAGATATATTTATGATATTATGATAAACACTAAATGTCTATATGTAGAGATAGTTATGTCTATATTGCTATATAGTAGCTGGCAGTGATGGATGGTTGGATAGATAGATAGATAGATAGATAGATAGATAGATAGATAGATAGATAGATAGATAGATATGTGGTTTTTGACTTAAATTATGGTTACCCTCTTAAAATTTTGTGTGAGGTGAGTCATTTGGATTCTGTCTTCTTCCATGTTCCTTGTTTTCTCCACCTTTCTTCTCTTCAGATGGATGGCTTGGCTTTAGCTCGAGGATAGGGTGATCAGAGGATTAGTACGGAAGGATGCCACAGGCTGATAGAGTCTGGAACTCTAGGAAACGGCTGGCTCCTGTGACTCGTGACGTAGCCGATCGCTGGTTGTTTCGGAGAAGACAGAAAAGATGCCCTTTGACCTCTTTAAGTCACTGCAGTAAACACAGACAACACGCCTGACTATTTCACCTGTTACATTGAGGACCTTAAAGACGCTGAAATCCACCGAAACAATGAATATTCTGTCTGCTATAATCGTGTTTGAGAACCTCCATGAGGTCAAGAGGCTGTTCCACTGGGGTCCGATCATCGCTCTGACGGTCATCGGTGTGTGCTCCTCCATGGCCATACTGGACTCCATAATCTGGTACTGGCCACTGGACACCACAGGAGGCAGCATCAACTTCATCATGCTCATTAACTGGACCGTCCTCATTCTTTACAACTACTTTAATGCCATGTTTGTAGGCCCTGGTTACATTCCTCTGGAGTGGAAACCGGTAAGTCTGTTTTGGGCTGTTTTCAGAATATTACAGTTTTTGAAAGAAGAGTCTTATGCTCACCAAGGCTGCATTTATATTTGATCAAAAAATACAGTAATATTGCATATTATTTAAAATAACTGTTTTCTATAAAATATTTAAAATATTTTTTTAAATCTGATTTATTCCTGTTATAGCAAAGATGATTTTTCAGCTGCCTTTACTCCAGTCTTCTGGTTCACATAATCCTAAGGAAATAATTCTAATATGCTGATTTGGTGGTCAAGAAACATTTCCTAATATTATCAATATTCAAAACAGTTATGCTGCTTAATATTTTTGTGGAAAATGTGATGCATTTTTTTAGCATTCAGTTCAAAAGAACAGCATTTATTTGAAATAGAACTATTTTGTAACATTATAAAAGTCTTTACTGCAACTTTTAATCAATTTAATGCATTCTTGCTGAATAAAAGTATTAATTTCTTTCCAACAAAATCTTACTGACCCCAAACGTTTTAACAGTACAGTATAAAAAGATTTTAAAGCATGTGTCTGTTGTATGATATTGTCTGTTTTCTAAAGATGTCTGCAATCAGCATGTCTAATATGACTTATGTTGTTGTCTGTGTTTTCTAACAGGAGAATCAGCAAGATATAATGTACTTACAGTTCTGTAGATTGTGCCAAGGCTATAAGGCCCCAAGGTCACATCACTGTCGCAAATGTAACAGGTAGATTTGTCTCAAAAGCAGACTGGTTTCTATTAATATGGATGCATTTTAAAGCTGAAGTGTGTCAATAAATAAAAATTTCTTAAAAATCTCAACCAGCCCAACATGGGAACATTGGATCAACCAGTGGTGTTAGTTCAGGATGGGACTATTAGTTTGGCTACAATGGCAGATAGGTGGCATATTTTAGAAACCTGTCTTATTGTTAATCTTTATTTTGATGGCAGGTGCATAAATTACAGACTTCAGCTTTAAAGGGATAGTCTATCCAAAAATTTTGTTAATTTTGTTCCAAACCTGTATTGACCGTCTTCTTAGAATTAAATCCCTTTAAGGATTCATTTATTATTAAACCATTATGTGCTTTATATATCAAAAATGTATAATGAATATAAAAATGGTTTCTTCCCTCAGGTGTGTGATGAAGATGGATCACCATTGTCCCTGGATCAACAACTGTTGTGGTCACTTGAATCATGCATACTTCACCAGCTTCCTCCTGCTTGCTCCACTGGGCTGCATACATGCTGCGCTAATATTCATCATGACCATGTACACTCAACTTTATGATCGGGTAAGTGTTTTCTCACATTGTCTCACATATTAATTCTAATAGCCAGCAACAGCTGTAGCATTGACACATAGTGTACATGTAATGTAAAATATCACCTGTGTGCTTAGGAATGGCTAGGCTAAGTTAAGATGAGCTTTAATTGAAATGTTCATAGATTTTTTTGACTAATGCCGGGGCTGACTTTCTTACTCATGGTTGTTGTGATGATGTGCTGCCCATTTTCTTGGTTTTAGATCTCATTTGGTTGGAGCACTGTGAAGATTGACATGAGCGCTGCTCGGCACATCCAGCATCCCATCATGCCTTTCAGCATTGCAGCATTTGCAGCCACTCTCTTTGCACTGGGACTGGCACTGGGTACCACTATTGCTGTTGGGATGTTGTTTTTTATTCAGGTAGGACATGATTTCTCTCGCTTCCTTATTTTCTTTCATAGCAAATTAAATAAGGTCTGTTTAATCCGTAGTTTGCTGTTGCCCAGATTTCCCACAGTGCATTATGATCAGAAATCTTTTGTTTTAGATGAAGGTGATTCTTCGAAACAAGACCTCAATAGAAGCATGGATTGAGGAGAAAGTAAGCTTGTTTCCAGTATACTTATCTTCTAAATGAGGTGACCTAATCCAATATTCCTTCCCTAAGCCAATACACAGCAACACTCTCTCAGCCCTTTAAAGACTTCCCTGAACTATGAGCGCTTAGTGTCATCAAAATACACACACATTGAGGTGCTGAATGTCTTTTTAATTGACCAGTGATTCAAGTTAAAGAATCTAGACAGCTGGAAATCAATACACACTACTGTTCAAAAGTTTGGGGTCGATCAGATTTTTAAAAATTATTTTTTTAAAAAGTCTGTTATTCTCACCAAGACTGTATTTATTTGATCACAACTACAGTAAAATCAGTGATATATTATTACAATCTAATTTATTATTAATTTTTTATTATTATGATTAATTAATTAAATTTTATTTTTTTTCATTTATTCTGGTAATTTGGTGCTCAAAAAACACTCTTAATCTTATCAACATCGGAAACAGTTTTGCTGCTTAATATTTTGTGGAAATTATGATACTTTTTCAGTTCTCAGATGAATAAAAAAGTTCAAAAGAACAGCATTTATTTGAAATTATTTGAAATCATTTAACATTTTAAGTCTTTATTCTCAGTTCTGATTAATTTAATGCATCACTACTAAATAAAAGTAGTAATTTCTTCTTTTTTTTTAAATAACTACTGAACGCAAACTTTTGAACAATAGTGTAGTCATTCAGAATTTATGTTTACGTAATTGTGAAATGTAACTGAAATTATTTGTCCATAAATGATCCTGCAGTGTAATGTTGATTTAAAAGAAATAATATTAAATGTAATCTTACAATTTTGAGATATTAAAATTCATAAGGTGTTAAGCGCTATATAAATCCCTCATTCATTCATACATTCAAGGTAAATTAATAATTACAAAATAATAGCAAAATTCAGTTTTAAATATTTTAAAATAGAATTTAGCATATAGCTAAAAAATATTGCATGTTGACTCTCAAAATGCACACGTACAGTATAAATGTGTTTATTTTGTCTTCGTGGCTAGATGAGACCTTATGGAAGTATAGGACAAAAGACTGCCTCTGAATTCAGTAAGTCATGTGGCTTTTATTACATTAAAGCAAGAATATCTGTGCTCCCAGGCCAAAGACAGAATCCAGTACTACCAAACGGGTGAAGAATTCATCTTCCCCTATGACTTGGGCAGCAGATGGGAGAACTTCAAGCAGGTGTTCACCTGGTCCGGCACCCCCTTAGGAGATGGAATCGAATGGCCTGTGCATGAGAAGTGTGACCAGTATACTCTAACCGTATGTACTCAAAATAACATATATTACTGATCATCCTTTAGATATTATATTACAGTCTAATACAGCTCTATAGCTCAGTTTGTAATGATATTTTTGTTTCCTCTTTATTCAGATTGAGCAGCTGAAGCAAAAACATGATAAACGTCAGAGGAGTGTGAGTATTGCCAGAATCACTTTTAAACACTAGAGGGCAGCATTTACCAAAGGACTGACACAATGGTGACCGTCTGCTTCACAGGTGGAGTACAGAGTGGTGGAGGACTACAATGGTGCTTGTTGCCCATTAGGAAAGGGACTGAACACTTTCTTTAGGACACCTTGTACAGAGGAACCCAGGATCAGACTCACAAAGGGGGAGACCATCTTTGCTACAAGAGGAACAAAGTGAGCCATTGGTTTTAGTTACTTTAATGGTCCATAGCTTCCAATGGGGACTCTTGAAATATATATATATATATTAACTTTAATTTTCCCACGTTATTAGACCAGTATGTTTTACCATATTTTAGGGAGTTTGAATGCCATGTTATAATATAATATAATATAATAATGTTTGGGGTCAGTAAGACTAATTTCTAATTAATTTATTATTTGATTCAGCAAGAATGCATTAAATTGATCAAAATTGACAGAAAAGAATTTTATAATGTTACAAAAAAATCTACTTCAAATAATTGCTGCTCTTTTGAATTTTCTATTCATCAAAGAATCCTGAAAAAAAAAAATGTATTGTGGTTTTCACCAAAAATTAATCAGCACAACTGTTTTCAACTTTGATAATAAATATTTCTTGTGAACCAAATCAGCATATTAGAATGATTTCCAAAGGATCGTGTGACGTTGAAAACTAGAGATATTGATCAAATTCAGCTTTGCCATTACAGGAATAAATTAAAATATGATTATATTTTACTATACAATATTTCACAGTTTTACTGTTTACTCTATTTTTGATCAAACAAATGCAGCCTTGGTGAGCATAAAACATTTTTTAAAAAGTGTACCAAACCCATGTGTTTGAACAGTAATGTAAAATTGTTAGGTCTTGATGTTTTTGGAGAAATGTGTTGAAGGTTTTTTTTTTTTTTTTTACTGTTTAGAGTAACTTTTTTTAGATTGTTTTTTTAAAATATGTTCTTGTTAATCAACAGATGGTGGATGTATGGAGACATAGTTTTGAATGAGGAACAGGCAAAAGGTAAAGTTTTCAACATATTATATGATCAAATTCAGCAATTAACAGTGTTTCGTAATTTTGATGTTTAAAATTATACCTCTCCCTAAAGCTGGAGTTCGAATTAGAGGATGGTTTCCACGCAGATGTGTTGAGAAGTGTCACTATGACTCGGCGAATAATTCGACAAGTGAAGAAAAGAAAGAACAATGATACAGAATTATATATTTCACAGCTCGCTTTGAACAGAGGACCTAATATTAGGGCCTGAACCCAGCTGAGATGCAAATTTCTTTCAGATTCTTTTGTAAAGCTGTTCAATGGCACCAGCGCTAAGTGTTGTGGTAAATTGATACTGACAGACACCCCAAAGTTATTCACTTGCGTAACTTAATAACATTTCATTTCCAAAGAACAGCTGCCAGAGAAACTGGCAAATGAGAAAGAAATAGGGGTTTTATTAAAATGGGATTGGGGCATATGGCAGTATATTCTCTAAAGGGGGTTATTAAGATGTTTACTTGAAACTTATTTCTTCTTCTTGCCTTTCTCTTACTTGCTTGCTCTCTCTCGTTCGTCGATGCCCACACTGATTATGCAAAGTCTTTTTTCCAATTGTAACAAGGTCTTTGTCATGCAAATTGTTTGAATTGTTTATATAATGGAAATAACAATTTTATTTTATTTTTGATGGCTTACTTTTTTGTAAAACTGATGTCAACCTCGCTGAAGTTTTCAGAGACAAATAAACAACCGTGATCTGTATAGTAATTTCGTAATTTTATTTTCTTCGTATTTTTAATGGAAAGCAACCGCAAAATTAGTTTCTACTCCACAAAGCACCTGTATGTAAATACAGTTGTTTATTTAATTGATGTATTGACATTGACATGTTAATGTTTTCACATTTTCTTCCTTGGAAAAAAAATAAATTAACATTCTTTGGTATTCATGAAATTTTTTAAGGATGTTCGTACATTTGTTTTATATTAACATATCCAGACAAATCATATATGTCTTCTCGACTGACAATGAGAGTCTCTTGGGCACAGATTAATACATGCAGTTAAAACTGATACAGTGCTTATAAAATATTTAACCTTTGAACAAATATAGAAAAACTTCACAACACAAACAGCACTCATAAATACATGGTCACACCGCAGAATATCCTCAGATTTATTAATGCACTACACGTTAGCATAAAGACTCTCAATCTGAACTTTAAAGAATTTAGTGAGATCTGCCCGTTTGGCTTTCAGTGTTGGAGTGAGGAGACCGTTTTCTATAGTGAACATGTCGGGATGCAGGTACAGGTCTTTTACCTTGAAAAGAGAACATTGCTATATTAGACGTTCAATGAAGTGAAGAAAACCACACAATATATCAAAATGACATCAAAAACTTACTTGTTTAAAATTGTTTTGAACTGTTTTCTTAGATCAGATCTGCTTACAGCAAATTTTCATTTTTGGGAGAACTATTTCTTCAACAATTATATATGCTAATAATAGCCTAACTGATCTTAAAAGCGCTTACTTGTTCAAAGGACTTCAGCCCTGCTTCACGCCCCAGCTTGTTGAGGTCAGAGATGATTGCTTTCTTTATTTCCTATAAAATGATATGTAACTTAATATGTAACTATTTCGTAAATGTCACACAAGTAAACTAGCAGAAATCCTTTAGACTGAATTTTTGCATGTATGTATTTTTGAAGGTAAAGTGTGTAAATACACACAGCATACCTGATTTTTACAAAGCTCCTCTAGTGAACCTTTCACTCCCAGTTTTTCTGCAAATCCTGGTAATACTTCAGGATCTGGCACCACTATGGCCACCAAAGAGGACTGGACACATTCATTTGAAATATTAGGCAGGCTACATAATAAACTTAAAAATATAAAACCAGCATTTTTTTACCATCAGAAATAGCAAGGAATGGATATTAATTTCACCTTTAAACTGTCACCATGCACAAACACTTGTGCGACTGGAGCGCTCCGAATGTAAATGTTTTCAATCTTTTCTGGTGCGATGTATTCTCCTTGAGCCAGTTTGAAGATGTTTTTCTTCCTGTCGATGATCTTCAACACTCCACTCTGGTAAATTGAACACAAAACATAACTTCCATAAACATCATCAAATCAATAACAAATCATGTTCATTTGAGGTCAAGATTTTGTCTTGATTTTTTAAAATGTTTTTCAAAGAAGTCTCTTATGCTTATTAAGGCTGCATTTATTTTGTTAAAAAATACTGTAATAATGTACAATATTATTATAATTTAATCCATTTTCTATTTGTATATATTTTAAAGTGTTTATTCATGTGATGGCAATGCTGAATTTTCAGCATCATTACTCCAGCCTTCAGTGTGCTGATTTGGTGATCAACAAACATTATTATCACAGATGAAAACAGTTGAGGTGTTTAATATTTTTGTGGAAACTATGAAATCTTATAGAAATATTTTTAAACACTATAAATGTCTTTAGTGTTACTTTTGATCAATTTATCATCCTCGCTAAATGATATTATTCATTTCTTTTAAAAATTCTTATTAACCCAACCCAAGCTTTTGAATGGTAGTTTACTGTATAGTAATGTATTTTGGGGAAAGCAGCATCATGATCATGTTTCTTGGAGTTTGTTAGCATTGCATTATTTAAACGCAAAAATATTAAGCATCTTCCTCATTTTGGAGCTAAAGTTCATGCACATATTGTATTCAGCTTTAAAGGTGGGGTATGTAATTTTTCAAAAACGTTTTAGAAAACTGAGTCGGGGCGGAGTACCAAAACAAACTTGTAGCCAATCAGCAGTAAGGGGCGTGTCTACTCATGATAGAGATGGCGGATAAAAAACAAAAGAGGAAAACATCTGCAGAAAGATAAGGCAAGAAGTAGGACCCGTGTAAATATCTGATCAGCTGTACAGCGCTGGTGAGAACTCAAGGAGCTGAAGGCCTGGGATCGGACACCGAGGTTGCTTTGGTTCTTCTCGATAGGCGAGTAACACCGTGTCTACATCGGACGTGCCACGCCGCAACAGCTAAAGCCTGCCTACACTGGACTCATGTATTTCAGGCGAGAATGTAGTTGTTTAAAACTCAAATCTGCGGTTTATTTATAAAAACAGCGCCTATTTGAAAGTGTGCTTCGCCGATTTTGGAGACGTGAGCTCCACGCGATCACCGGCCACTCAGTGCTCATGTATCCCGAAGAGAGGAGCATAACCTCGGCTAGTCCTTCTGACATTTGCCGCTGGCTCTGATGTCTCTGTAGTGGTTAAACATAAGATATAATTCGTTTTGGGTAAATCTAACAGGTAATCTTTGGTCTTTATTCTATTGTTCTATTAATATGTTAAAATGAAAACAGGCAATGTTTGATATAATATTTCGTTTCATTGTAATGTATGTACATTCCCTGAACTACATTTCTGCGGCTATTAATATGTTTAAATGCAAATGAAAAGAGGCAGTAGTGTTTGATATATTTCATCTGTAAATACAGTGAGGAAGATTGCAGCAGCCAAGGCGAGCTGACTGACGTTATAAAGTACGCTGCTCTTTGCAGAATTACCATTAGTCTAACTCGTGAAGTCCGAACTACCTTAGATGCAAGTCCAAAATTTGCGTACTTTGTTATTGAGAAACGCGCGCAGACCTAACGTTACGTCTCCAGACTATTTGCCTATTCTTCTTGGTACTTTAGACCACGATGGAAATTCAGACAGCAACAGGTCTGGGGGAAAAAAAGTTCCTGGGACATATTGTTTCAGGTAATTTCGGTGGAAAAGAGGCTTATGTGTCACAGAACTAATCGTTGCCTGGGTTGCGTAGGCTATGTATATGTGGGGTGGATCTATCAAAATAGGGGCGAAACCCTTTTGGGCTATAGGGGCGTGTTTGTTTTGGTGATTTCAAATATCAACATTGGCTTCCAGAAATCGCTTACCATGCCTTTAAGTTTTGTTATTTTGTGTCCTTGGCTGCCTGCTGATATCACAACACAATAGGCCTATACATCTCCTTCCTTCTAAGGTGCATTATTGAAAAAAGAGAAACCAAGGGATCTCACAGGCAGCCATTTGCCGATATCTCCAGTGTGCAGCCATCCATCTTTGTCTAAAGCCTCTGCTGTCTTTTCTGGGTCATTGAGATATCCACGAAACACATTCTTCCCTTTGACACAAACCTAAAACGAAACACCAAAGCCATAAGAGGTTTCAATGACATTTTAGGATATGGTTTATAAAATGATGTTCCATTACCTCTCCTTCACCATTGGATACAAAGTAATTCATTTCCTCCACATCAACAAGTTTGACAATATTGCATGGAATAGGAACTCCAACATGACCTGAAATCAACAGTACACAAAATAAGTCAGTGCTAAGTGTTGTTTCACACAGACAAAAAATGATTTTCAGTTACAGGAACCCACCAGTTTGCCAGTCTCCCGGTATGGTGAAAGAGCAAGCCGCAGTGCACTCTGTCTGGCCGTAAGCCTCGAATATCTGGAAGCAGGCCAGTGATAATGGGGTCAGCACTGGGTCAATGTGACACCATCAATACACATACATACGTACATATACACCCTGTTTGACAGTGGCCATGTTTATTAAGTACACAATAAAGCAATACTGCATCACATCGTCTTTTATAAGCCAAAACAGGAGCTATATTGTTCATCGATTTTTGGTGTTATTATACTCTTCCTTTCATACCTGGCACCCGAGGCTTGCCCGGAGAAAAGTGAGCACATTTGGAGAAATGGGAGCAGCCCCCGTCACCATCACCCTCACACGGCCCCCCAGGGACTCCTGCAGAAAGACAATTGAAAACTTTACAGAACCATTCCTCACAGGAGCACCACTGTTCCCCAATAAATACAAAAACCCTCCCATCTGGTCTGTTGGAGATACCTGCACTTTGTGAAAGATGAGTTTGTCCCATATGCTGTCATTCCTGATAATTCCCTGCTTGACCTCAGCACATTTCTTCTCAATGGCAAAGTTCAGAAGCCATTTCTTAAATGGAGTCTGGGCCCCACTCTGGACCTGGAAGACAGCAGAAAGTGAACAATGAGCATTTTATTGGTGCTCTGTGTGTAAATGTACAAACAAATGTATATAAGTCCAAACTCTTACATTGGCGGGTAACTCATTCCACATGTTTGTGCTATGTATGTGAATCAAACCTCTTTAATATAAGTCTGAGTTTTGACACTGTGACAAATGACAAGCTACAAAACATTTCATTGATTGGCTGGTTTGTATTACTACTTAATATTGAGTAACATACATTTTAGACACAATATTCCCAGTTACTATTTCTACTCCATCAACCAAAACAGTTAGAACAATTGAAAAAAGGCACAACAGAATCAACCGTTGAGCATCAGAGCAACACACCATAGTGGTGTCTCATCCTGGAATAAATCATAGTTTTTGAACGAACTGGGTGAATGAATAATTCAGTGACTCACTCATAAAGAGAACTGCTAGTTTCATACCTGATGAACCAATAGGTTGAATTAATATGATATGTTACATTAATTACACATACAGTATATGTTAAGTTATATTAATAATGATAATTAGTTACTTGAGAGTCACTTGTCGCCATCTACTGGTGTAATGTAAACTGCAAAAAGGGTCACTAAAAATCCGCTAATGCTACAAAATCCTAACAGACTGCATATTCCGCATTCAGTCTGGTCAGAAAATTGCTTGTCGCATATAAAAAAATTAAATCATATCTAAAACCTTTCCTTAATCATTACGTACACACACTATTTAGTGAATGGAGGCCCATCTATAAAAAAATTAGGCTCCAACAGTGACTGTGTGTGTAGTTTCATACCCTGTCGTAAACGCGATTCAGAAGACGTGGAACCACTGGGAATACAGTAGGCTGCAGGGCTTTCATGTCGTCTGGTAGAAGTCTGATATCACCTTGGAAAAACCCGACTCTTCCCCCTACACTGTACAGCACTGTCTGATACACATAAATAAGAACAAGCAAGTATGACTTCAGTGTTCTTCTTCTGTAAAAGAAATTCATCATGTGATTTATAAAAGATTCTAGTACATGACACTGAAAATTTGAAAGACCTTCAGCAATGTTTCATCAAAGATGATGGTGAGCACCAAAGATGAAAGAGTGGCTTACCTGTACAACTCTTTCAAACACATGCGCCAGCGGCAAAAACGAGATGGACACGTCAGATGGAACGGGCACAAAGACGCTCTGAAGAAACATGGGTTTGGCATCCAACATTAAAAATCTACACTCCCATAGAGACTTTGTAAATATCATGTAGCCATCACACTGACATACAGTACCTCAAAAGTCTTAACCACGCCGGCTGCATCTGAAACCACATTTTCATGGGTCAGCATGGCTCCCTTTGGATCCCCTGAAGCAGAGAATACCAAATTAAAGCACACACACCACAATATTCACTAGAGGTGGAGCAGCATTGGCTTCACAGATATAAATGTGGCCTGCAGTGTTTTTGCAGTCTTGAAGCAGAATAGAATAGATCACATCACACTTACCTGTGGTTCCACTGGTAAAGCAAATAATACTAAGGTCTTCTGGTTTTGGTGGCTGGAAAAAAAATCAAAGCGCATTAAATTTGTCAAATATGTTGATGAATACTATTTGCTGAAAATAATGACATTGATAATTAACCCATTACTCACAACAGGCCTTTGATGGTTGTTCTTTCCCAAGGCCTAAAAAAAAACACAAATATTTTTAAAAATATATTCTTTTCTGGAACCTTGAAAGATATCAGAGCCTGTAATATTTTGTGTTATATAGTTTTATTATTTATTACTGATCAGATAGTGCTGTCAGTGTACCTCTACATCTTTCAGGGACAGGACGTCCACACCACTCTTAGAGCCTCTATCAATCAATGCAGAATCATAGGGGTCCATGAGAATAATGGTTTTCAAGACAGGCGTGAGGTTTTTCTCACAATTATCCAGCAGTGTTTCTGCCTTGTCCTGCTTATCACATATCACTGTGGATATTTTTGCTGCGGAGATAAATATAATAGGCTTCTTAAAAAGTTCCAATCAGATGTAGCACAAAATTACTGTGGTATTAAATACCAAAAAAAAAACACTTAAATTAAATATGTTAAATTGGGAAGTTATAGGGTAAGTTTGGGGTCAGTAAGGTAAGATATTTTTAAATGAATAAATACTTTTATTATCATCAAAAGTGACAGTAAATACATTTATAATGTTACAAAATATTTTGAATTAAATATATTCTGTTCTTTTTCACTTTCTATTCACCAAATAATCCTGAAAAAATGTAATAGTACTGTTTTCAACATTGATAAAAATATTTCTTAAGCATCAAATCAGCATTAGAATGATTTCTGAAGGATCATGTGACGCTGAAGGGTAATAACTTATTAAATTGCAATAATATTTCACAATGTTACTTCTTTTACTCTATTTTTCATTAAATAAATGCAGCCATGGTGAGCATAAGACTTTCAAAAACACTGAAATATCATAGACACCCCAAACTGAGTGTATATGTAGCAAGAATATAGCAATATCATAATTAATGATTAAAATTAAAGATAATATTTACAATTTGCAACCAGTGGCATAAAATGGATCTTTTCAAGCAGGTTTCCACAAAACTCCCCACTTCCATTAAACAGACAGCCCCGCCCTAAACTCATCTCATTGGCTGAGCCAGAAGTTGACATTTTCACGAAACCAACCAAATAAATTACAGTAGTTGTCTCTGCATATTAAACTGCAAAAGGAGACGTATTTTTTAACATAAAAAATGACACACTTCACCTTTAATTATAATATCAGTCATTAGTTAGAGAAATAGAAAGAGTTATGTGATTATGCAAAGGTAAGCAAAGAAGCTTGAACTCTGGAGGTAGAAGTAGCAAGGTTACTGAGGTCGCTAAAACAATAAAGTCATCATCTTCTGAAGGATTATAAGTCAGCAGAGTTCAGCAGGTGTGATCACTAAAGCTGCTCTGACCAACACCTCTAATGAAGCAAGCAAGCAAGCAGGCTTAAGTACCTCTATTAATGATGAACACAAGAGCCTCAGGTCCCAAGGTGTCGTAAAGAGGCACTGCCACCATGGAATAGGTATAGCAGGCCAGTTCTCCTATAATCCACTGAAAACAGGGAAGAGAGGTTAGTATATGTACAGTACACTGGATCATCACTAGTGCATTAGGATATACTGTATTTAAATAGCCTTGTCTTATTTGGTATAAATTTGTTTAGTGCATAAATAGCACTAAATTTAAAACAGGAAAATAAAAACATTTTCTAAATTGAGTAAGAAAAATGAACAAGCTTTATAATATCTTAAGCCATTTCTATCTCCTTTAAAGGATGTTTAAATATTTTTAGTGGGAAAATAACACTGATATATCAGTATTGGTTTTGACTTATTTTGTCACCTCTGGCCGGTTCTGCGCGAAAATGCCAATAAACGATTCTTGCGATGGCTTCTGGCCACGATGGATAAGTCCGGACCCCAAGAATTCAGCTCTGTCTGAAACCTGAGACAATCAGAGGCAAGCATTGAAACAAAGACCTCAGTTGTCCTCACTTTTGAGCTCAAAATTATGTTTGCGGTTGGTACAAATACCTGTTTGTATTTAAGCCATTGATAAGGTTGCCCCTTCTTTCTGTACCCCAAGCACGGTCCATTTCCTGCACGGAACAGTTTAAATATCTCACACATGGAATCACATGGAACTCAGGCTAGCTGTGAACTAACATACCTAGCATGAAAACAGAACTGAATTTGATTTCAAAAGAATGTCAATATTCCGTGTTGCTGTAAATTTTGACCTCATGACCTCTCACCTGAAACACGTAGTCCTCTTTTAAAAACCTCATATAGAGTTTTGGCATCCTCATATAAGTACGAAATCAAGTTTTCATCTTTCAAGAGTGTTGTTTTTCTAGCACCACCCTGTAAATAAAAAATTGCCAGTAATATTAAACCACTGAAATGCTAAAAGACATTCAGAATACATTCATCTGATTTTTGAAGGACTATTTGACATTGTAACAACTACTGAAAACTCAGCTTTGCCATCACAGGAATAAATTACTTTTAAAATATTCTGAAATAGAAAACTGTTATTTTAAATTATAATAATATTGCACATTATCACTGTATATTTGCTTAAAATTATGCATATTCATATGAGGACGGCCATATCAGTACCCTTAAAATGTTTTTATTTTATTTATGTTCAACCAAATCTATACTTTTGCTACCTTTGTATTTTACATGAACAGTTATTCATATTTTTTTAGCTTTTCTGTTGGGTTTTAGTGCACATTCCTTGTTAAAAAACACAATGCTAATTCTTTAAGTACTTTTATTCACAAAACTAGACATTCCGACTAAATCACTCACAAGATGTTTTAAGAAGACGGTTAATTTTTAACATAATAAATTACATTGCGTAGAGCTGACAAAAGATCATACTCACCGCTACGCCCTCGGTCTGTCGGTTGAGGTCTGTGGGTGGCTGCAGTGGTTTTGGTCTGGTGTTGAGATGAACCAGAGCTACGGCTGCGAGGCTGAATAGAAACACCAGTCCTGAAGTGGACAGTGGGGTAAACAGGAACTCAAACAAGAATTCCATAATGCACAGGATCTGCTGAAGCTAAAAAAAAAAAAATTCAACAGTATTGAAAAAAATCTAGAATAACACGGAGGGTTAGTTTCATTCATAACATAGTATTTGAATTTACTTCTGAATTTACAGGAAGTCCAAGGTCCCTGTAATCACACAAGTGTGGTTTTGATGCTGCACTGATTAGAAGGTATTGATGAAGACAAATATCAGTATGACCTTAAAGGTTAAGGTTAAAGGTTAAGGTGAAGGTTAGAGTGCATAAGTTTGTTCAATTTTTTTTTTTAGAATTGAAATTTTGGAAGTGATTTTTTTAGAAGTAAAATTTTCTCTTAACGTTCTCCAGTGTTACCAGTGTTATCCTTCAACACCTGTTGCTGTTCCTTCAGGATTCAACATGATATATTGTATTGCACAACTGGCTATTATAATGCTATTGGATTTGGTCCATTATCTGGCCAGCCATGCGTTTATGGAGGCCAAAGTCTAGCAAAGTTTATATAACCCTTTTCAGCCTCAAGAGCATCCACTACCCACTCTAAATGTAGAAAGAAATGTTCTTTTATATACATAATACATTTTATGTATATATGTGAGCATAGCCCACAGACTCACACCAATGTTAATATATTAAGCATCATTTGATTTATTGGTCAGAACATCTCATTATTCAAAACATCAAAACAACTCAAGTCACAATGATAAGATAATTCTAATAAACATTCTCTGAGAAACCAAGCTATTTAAGAAAAGAGTTACGAATGCAATGTCCTCTATGTACATAAGATCATATAGGAAGTTTTGTATGCAAAACATCCCTACTAGTTCTGTTTTTAATTTTGAAAAATTATCTGCATCATGCTGTTTTTGTTTTAAACATGCATAACAATAAATGCAAATTTATGTCAGCACACCAAAATCATCATTTAACTGCTTAGTGAAATGCCTAATGTTATATTTTTTAATATATATATTGGCATATTGATGTGAAATTTAACAAATAAAGATTTTTAGAAGCAAGTACCAACCTGGATAACCTTCAGGAGTCCTGAGTGTCCGCCAGGCGATGGCTTTGGAAGAAAAAGTCCTGCGAGACTGTCCCTTGCACAGGTTTGCTAAAGCCACAAGAAGACTGAGAAGGAAGGCATGGTCTCAGGTCCAATAAAACAAGCACATGAGTGACCTTTGAACCAATTGCTGCTATCTATTCCCTGATAATACAAATGACTGAACATAAACAGGATCGTGGCCACACAGCTAAATCCTGTAAAGTGAATGTGGATTGCACAAGATTCACAAGTCTGTGCTTTAATGTCTGCATGCTGAAAAGTACATCCAAATGTAAAACTACACGGTGCTAGTACAAACGGTGGACTATGACATTTGTCTTTGCTGGTCAGTGTGACATTGAATTGCATGCAGTGTAAAAGTTGGGTTGAACGTTGCTTGCACTCAAATACTCAGGTTTTCATCATGATTACTTATTGCTCTGATGGTTTGCAGTAAGACTGTTTTCATTTACAGCTTTTCAGCTTAAAGTGACAATCAGGGAGGCCGCTGGGACCCTAAAACCCTTGTTAGCAAGGGAGCAGCCCATGTGACACCTCCTATTAGCAACCTCAGTTAAGCATGGCACAACATGATCTTACGAAGACACACTGTTTTCTAACCTCATTTGCCTCAGCATCATTATCACAGCAGTTTAGGAAGGACGTCTCAGCTGAACTTTGACATTTGCCTGTAATGACAGATAAAATGTGAGCACCTTTGGATTTTCTAATCTGTTCTGATAATAGACAATGACATTAAAAGAATGAAAGCCGTCAAGGCCTCTGTGGATTTGTCAGTCTTGTCGATTGAAGTCAGAGTTGATCAATTTAGGTGAAAGTTGAAGTGATACATACTCAGAAAGGAAAACATGCAGATCTACATACATTTTAGCAATTTTTATTACCTTTTGTTGCTGTCAATGCAGCAAAATTTGAGCTGGCATGAACTCCAGCAAGTTTGTTTAAAACCTATTGATCCATGCTATCCCAGCGTGATTTGTGAACCTGAATTTCACATGGTCATGGTAGTGAAAATTGACTGAGAATGTGCAAAATGTGCACTATAGGTGCTAAGTGCTCCTTCTCCAGAGAAAGCCCTTGATTAGAATTAATTTCCCCAGGGAAGGAAAGAGTCTGTTTAAATCCCCCTGCATGTCTGAAAGCCGATCAATGTGACTGAGTTTTATGCAGGTAGGATGTCAGGAGGATTTGATTTAGACATAAGCGGACCCACACGATGGTGGGTGCTGATTTTTGTTTCTTTATCAGCTCTTACAAACTCTGTTATTTGCAACAAGGCAACCCAGTATAAGCTTACGGTTGGCCTCCAAGCTCCTCGGAACATTTCCTACCCTTTCAGTTTGCTTAGGTTGGGGTCTGCAATGCAGATAGCCATAGACAAGATCAACGCAAATCCATCTCTGAGTGGAAACTTCACCTTTGACTTCGTATACATGGACACAGACTGTAACGCAAAACTTTCACTTCAGGGATTCATCGATCAAGTAATGAACCAAAATGTGTCAGCGCTATTTGGTCCACCTTGTCCTGAGGAGGCTGAAGTAAGTGTCTTGTTTTCACATTTGATACAGGTAAATTATTGTTATTATAATTATTTTTATTGTTGTTGTTGTTGTTGTGTTTTTAATCTGGGTAACAATTATGGGGTAGGATGGATAATTAAGACTTACATAGCATGGGGGGGAGACTCATACAGGTTTTGAACAAGTGGAGAGTGAGTGAATGATGAATTAATTTTTGGGTGAACTATCCTTAATTATAGAGTTACATATCACAAATATATCACAAAGTAGCCCAAAGGGAAATTATGGGGAAGAAAAAGAGTGAGATGACAGAATAAAAAATATAGCATATATTTCAGTGCTTTTACATTCCTTCACAAAAGTTTTGCATTTCTCAGAGAAACTTTG
Source organism: Tor tambroides (assembly GCA_021397915.2). Classification (NCBI taxonomy): domain Eukaryota; kingdom Metazoa; phylum Chordata; class Actinopteri; order Cypriniformes; family Cyprinidae; genus Tor; species Tor tambroides. The sequence goes on along the minus strand of JAFVLL020020403.1, from coordinate 12,606 downwards.
CATTCACTCGCAATAGTTTTGCTTTCTCTTGTTTTCACTATTTAAAAAATATGTTTTATAATAAAATTCTTTAAAAAATAGTCCATCCCTTAAAAATGAAATAAAATCGGCACATTGTTTAATATGTAAACACATAAATAATTATATAAAAATATACAATAAATACACATTTTTAATGTTTAAATATAAAGTTTTATGCACTTATGTACTTCAGGTCACTGGGCTCATAGCATCCACATGGAACATTCCCATGTTTGGCTTTGTTGGCCACACATCAAAAATGGATAACATTCTGGTGTATGACACCTATATAAAAATTGTACCTCCACTTAAAAGGGTTGGAGAAATCCTGCTTAAAACACTGCAGTTCTTTGGATGGAAGTATATTGGTATGATCGGAGGAGGTGCGGATACAAACACATGGGACAGTGTTGATGCTCTATGGAAGTCTGTGGAACAGCAGCTCAGGGCCAAAATAACAGTGACAGCCGGCATCAAGTTTGATACCAGTGACCCAGAATTGGCACAGAGAAATTTGCAGATCATCTCTAAGGTTGCAAGAGGTGAGCCAATAATAGCTCTTATCTTTCAGCTCCTACAATAACTGTGTGGAGTTTACACCTTAGTCAGTAAAACGTGTATGATCACAAATGTATCTCACCCTTGTGCCCCCATGGCCTGTTCCTCGTGAAACTGTTAGTTGGCGTAAGATGAGTGAACTTAAACTGCAGTTTAACTGTTATCAGTCCCTGATTAATGTCAATTATTCTTAAGCCCCATTCCATACAGTACAGGATGGGCATCTATTGCAATTTTATGTTCTGACATCAGTTATGTGATTTCAATGTACAACTTCCACATATGCATAACAGTGCTGCACTGCCTAAATAATGTTTACTATTAGGTTATAGTGTGATTCTGTTCATTCCAGTGGTGGTTGTGCTCGCTAATGCTGAAGACACCACATCTCTGATGATAGAAGCTCACAAACAGGGCCTGATGAACGGAGAGTATGTTTTCCTTCTGGTTCAACAGTTTGAGGTCAGTGGCAAAGTGGTGAGTAAATGGTATAAAGAAAATGCAGGTGAATCTTGTCATTTTTCACAGCATATTAATGCTTAAATCAAGGCAAAACTATTTCTAAAGGTTTAAAAATGGAATGGTTATGTAACATTTATGAATTGAAATGTAAATATCATTTCAATGCATTATTGTTTTACTTTTCTTAAAGCTTGAGTATAAACAAAAGTAAAAAAAAAGACACAAAAAGTCAATAAATTGCATATTTATTTCTGGACAATAATGCTAAAATGTTCAATAGCTTTTTGTAGCCAAGATATGAGTCAATACAGAAATTGAATTTATCTTGAGAAATACACTATATTGCCAAAAGTATTGGGTCACCCCCTTCTAATGAACAGGTTTGACTACTTTAGTAATTTCCATGAGTACAAATCTTAATGTTTAAGCATATAATGATATTCTAGGGAACTGTGTGCTTCTAATTTTATAGCAACAGTTTGGACAGGACACTTTTCTATTCTAACATGACAATGCCTCTGTGTATAAGGCAAGGTTCAGAAAGAAAATAGTTAATTCAGTCATTGTGGAAGAACTTGACTGGTCTGCATAAACCAAGTCCTAATCCCAGTTTTAACACCTCTGGTGTGACTGTAAATACAGACCTTGAACCAAAACTCACTGTTACCAATGACTTGTACATACACTATATAGACAAAAGTATTGGGACGCCCTTCTTTAGAACAGAAAAATGCACTTCAAATCTGTGGCAACAGCGATGGGAACATAATTCCCATGTATATTTAAAAATTGTATTTCCATCTCTGTTGCAGTTTTGGAAAGTGTCTAAAATGACTGTACCCATGTACAAGTCATTGGTGTTTGGTGATGAGTTTTTGGCTCAAGGTCTGCATTTACAGTCACACCAGAGGTGTTAAACTGGGATTAGGACTTGGTTTTATGCAGACCAGTCAAGTTCTTCCACACTGACTGAATCAATCATTTTCTTTTTGAACCATGCCTGATACACAGAGGCATTGTTAGAATAGAAAAGGGTCCTGTCCAAACTGTTGCTATAATATTAGAAGCCCACAATTTCCTAGAATATCATTATATGCTTTAACATTAAGATTTGTACTCATAGAAATTACTAAAGTAGTCAAACCTGTTCATTAGAAGGGGCGACCCAATACTTTTGGCAATATAGTGTATTTACTGAAGTAAAACAAATATGTGATAATTATTATTTACCTAAACAGATACCTACTCTCACTTTTTACCCCATTAGGACAACCTATGGAAGTTTGTGGGTGACAAAGATATATCAGTGCTAAAGGCTTTTGACATGGTGTTTGTAGTCGCTCAGAAGTCCTATGAAGGGTATGACTACTATGACTTCTTTGAGCAGGTTTATGAGAGATTGAAAGGGGCTCCTTTTTACAGCAACCTGTCCTCAGAAAAGGAGGTGAGAATATTTTATGAAAAAAATCGGTGACCCTATTTCATCAGTTTTTAAATTCCATTTTATACTCTTCATTTGATGTTTTAGGTAAGCTCATATGCTGCCAATTTACATGATGCTGTTCTACTGTATGCCATGGGCCTCAAAGAAGCCTTTAAAAATGGTAAAGACATCCGTCATGGACGAGAGATTCTCCAGAAGCTCAGGGACAGGACCAATATTAGATTTTATGGTAATTTTGTCTTACATGCATGCTTGTATTTTTCCTATATTGATTGCATATAACCAAAATAACCTTTGTTTTTCCAACAGGGGCTTCAGGTCTGGTTCACTTTGATGAATATGGAGAGAGGAACCTTGACTATTCAGTATATGACCTACAACAAACAGAAACTGCCACAAAATTTGTCTCCGTTTTGGACTTTGACAGCCATACAAAAACGATCAAGTACGACCAAAATATTACATATGTTAGCATTACTGATATTCAACACTGAAACTCTGACTAAATGAAAAATACCTGTTTTGCAGACCCACATCAAGGTTTTCTAACATTGTTTGGCAAAAGGGAAAACCTCCACTAGATAATCCAGACTGTGGTTTTGATAATGAGCTCTGTGAATGGTTAGAAAATGGTAAATGCTAATTGCTAGATTTTGATATGCACATAGGTACAGTCTTCTTTTTATGTATTTGAAACATCTTGTCACTTGATTCCAGAGATATCTTTGTTGGTTCTGCTGGTGGCTGTGCCAGTGTTAGGAGTGGCAGCAGTTGCTTTGATCACTTTTCTGACTCTACAGAAGACCCGTTTACAATCTCGCCTGGATGGGTCCAACTGGTGGCTTATCAACTACAGCGACATAATTATCCTCAGAGAGCCCAAAGTAAGATGAACATTAGTTTATTTATTCGATTTTACTCTTTACTATAACTATTTTTGATATTTTAGTATAGTAATTTTGGATGTTCACATTTAATTCGTTAATTATTAATAATTAAAACGGTGGAATATGCTGGCCAACAAGCTCAAAGCGGTCTTTTTTTTTAGCAAGGTAAGTAAAAAGTGTCAAAAAATGCCTCAAAAACGCAAATGCAGACATACTGTACTGTACATATACTATGTGAAAGCCTTCGTATTTTAATGACAGAATGTTAACAATAAAAAAGAGTACTAAAAAAGATAGTGGGTTTTGCAGGGAACACAAACACTGTCTATAAGCACAACACCAAGCAAATGTGGAAGTGGTGGCTCTCAGTCCGTGCTCTCCTCAAACAGCTGTAGTACTAAAGAAGCCATCTACACTACTGTTGGACTCTATCAGGTACAAATTCTGAATCGCATGTTAAAAAATAATGCCTTATATGTTAAACCCAAATATTTCAACTAACACACTTTCTTTGCTCATGGTGCAGGGGAACGAGGTGGGCATAAAGTATTTGAAAAATCAAATCTTTACTGATATCAAGAAACCATCGATCATCGCAGAGTTCAGCATGGTAAAAATCCTGATATTTTCAGAGATTCAGGTTTACCTCAGCAAGTCACAGGCCAATACTTTGCTAATACTCTAATGCTTGTGTTTATCCCTGCTGTAGCTGAAAGAAATGAAACACGAGAATCTAGTACAGTTCTTTGGTGTGTGTATCGAGCCACCAAATGTCTGTATCGTCATGCAGTATTGCAAGAAAGGAAGCTTGAAGGTGAGTATACCTGTAGAACGCTGTAGAAAATATTGTAAATAAAGTAGTAAATAAAACAAAGACTACTGGAGTACTAAATTAAATGCTATTTAAGTTTTTCTACTTCTAAATTTTATGTTTAATTCAATATGTTGCTTTCTGTTTCTTTGTAATTGTGAAATTTACTAGCAATTTCTGAGTGAGAATTTCTTCTACATCCATTTTTTCAGTGTAGAATAAGGAAACAACAACAAAAAAATGTAATTTTACTGTAATGAGATGGCACTTTTAAATAAACTAAACAAATACAGCTCACAACCAACTATGAGACTTAAATCGGCATTGGTATTTACTGGTTTTTCACATTGTATAGTTAAAGACGCACACTGTGGTACCACATTTTTTGTTTAGTATTGTTATTCAAAAACTGTGAAAAGCCGTTTGAACTCAATTCCTAGAGGGCCACAGTTCTGCACAGTTTAGCTCCAACCCTAATTAAACACACCTGATCCAGCTAATCAAGGTCTGCAGGATACTAGAAACTTCTAAGCAGGTGTGATTTGGAGCTGGTTGGAGCTAAACTCTGCAGAGCTGTAGACTTCCAGGAATTGAGTTAGAGACCACTGTTTTATTTATTACTGAAATGATCTCATTTTTTGTCATAAGAAATTCTATTTCTTCTTTCATTCGATTCTTGACAAGAATCTTCCCTTTTTGAGATTTATACATCATCTGAAAGCTGAATAAATAATCTTTCCGCTGATGTGTGGTTTGTTAGGATAATAGTTGACTGAGATACAACTATTTAAAAATCTGGAATCTGAGGGTGGAAAAAAATCAAAATATTGAGAAAATCACCTTTAAAGTTGTCCAAATGAAGTGAAGTCCTTAGCAATGCATATTACTAATCAAATATCAAGTTATATTGAGAGATTTACAGTAGGAAATTTACAAAATATCTTCATGGAACATGATCTTTACTTAATGTGCTAATGATTTTTGGCATAAAAGAAAAATCAATAATTTTGACCCATACAATGTATTGTTGGCTATTGCTACATATACACCCTAGCGACTTAAATTACAACTGGTTTTGTGGTACAGTGTCACATAAGTCCATATCATCAGATTTTTAGTATACCTGTTCTTCTGCTTTTAAAACATCAGGATGTTCTCGGGAACAGTGAAATTGAGCTGGACTGGATGTTCAAATTGTCCTTTGCCTATGACATTGTTAATGTGAGTGTGTTGTTTCATTATATTGTTGTTTCATTATATTATAATCGTTATATGCATTATATTGTCTAGATTTTTTAGTTTGCATATCCACTTGGAAATTCTTGATTTGGAAACAGACTGGTCCAAAAGAGAGATTTTTTTTATTGTGGTATGTTCTCTACAGGGCATGGAGTACATACATAAGAGCAGTCTGAAGTCTCATGGAAATCTGAGGCCCAGTATGTGTCTGGTGGACAGCAGGCTGCAGATCAAACTCTCTGGCTTTGGCCTGTGGGAGGTCAAACACGGTACCAAACACAAAATGATCCCACTGGAGAATCCAAATTATGAAGAGATGTACTACACTGCTCCTGAGTTTCTGAGAGAGGTCTACTACCCTTTCAATGGGACCCAGAAAGGAGACGTCTTTAGCTTTGCTATAATCATGCGAGAGCTGATATACAGTACAGAGGTGGGCCCATATCACGATGTTCATCTGGAACCAAAAGGTAATGCCTGTGTTGTGTTTATTAACATATATCTTTCTCGTTGCCACCGTGGCACCCAATTTTCCATTGCTTACCCAACTGGATTAAGATTGGCCATTCAGCGTGTGTTTTATATTTCATTCATTAGAAATTATCAAGCAGTTAAGGACTCCAATGAGCGACGAGCCCCTTAGACCAACCTTGTCTGCTGACATCTGTGATGAACGTCTCATCCCTTTGCTAAAAGCCTGCTGGAGTGAGAACCCAGACCACAGACCCCCGTTCGCCAGTATCAGGAGACAACTACGTCAGGCATGTCCTGAAAGGTCCGCATTTTATGTAGCTGTCTGTCTAATGAGCCTGACACTCCTAAATATATTCAGTTTTATTTACTCTGGGCTGTTTTTTCAATTTCCCAGCCATGCCAACATCCTGGACAACATGGTGAGCAAACTGGAGAAATATGCCAATCATCTGGAAGAAGTTGTGGAAGAGAGAACCAATCAACTCACAGCAGAAAAGAGCAGAGCTGATAAGCTTCTATCTAGCATGCTGCCAAAGTAAACAAACCTTGATAGTATCAATGGGACAGTGACATTTTGTTAATGTATTTTTCATTACTTTTTTTTTCAGCTAGCAAAATAACTAACATAAAAGCAGAGTTACATACTAGATGGTTATATTGTTTATATGGGTATTTGACATGAAATACTTTAGGGAATCTAAATGTATTTTATGTTTTAAAAACATTCTTAAATTATACTATTGTTACATGTATTTTTATGAGTTATTATTAATAGGGAAACCCTGAAAAATTTATTTAGTACACCATAGAGCCATTTAAAATATGGGGATGAAAAGGTGCTTAACAGGTTTTTTTTTTTTTTTTGGAAAAAAAACAAGACTGAGATGGGAGGAAAATATATTTCTATATTTGAATGCTTTAGCATTTTTTCACAAAACATTTGAGTTCCACAGGAGAAACTTTTGTTTGCACTTTTGCACAACACTTGTAAGACTTTTACATGCAAAAAGTATTAACAATACCCCCCCCCCCCCAAAAAATAGCATTCTCGTGCAAAATTATTACTATCCTCCAAGAAACTTTGTGTTTGCTTGCAAACAATTTGCGTTTTATCGCAAAATCACTCAAATACAATTATTTCTCTCTCCTCATATCTTTTTCATTACAGAATTTTTCTTGGGGGAACTTAATATTTTTTTTCCTCTCATCTCATATTTTCATTCATCTCCACATCCCCTTAGGGACTTATACTTTCATATACATTTTAACCTAAAATCTCAGTGTTGATAAAAACTCATGGTTATGGGTCAACTGATGGCAGTGTGTTCTTACAGGTATATTGCTGATCAGTTAATGTCTGGGAAACCAGTGGAGCCCAAAAGTTATGACATGGTGACCATTTTCTTCTCTGACATTGTGGGTTTTACCACCATGTGCTCCATTAGCTCAGCTCTGGAGGTCGTCACCCTCCTCAACGACCTCTACAGTCTTTTCGATGAGATCATTAAGCTATACGATGTCTACAAGGTAAATGAAACAATACTCACTTTGATACACAGTAACTGTGCGTTCATGCTCTGAAGGTATGGTTGGAAAAATATTCACACTGAATGCAGAATTCAGTGTGAATATCATCATTTACGGTTGAACCACTGATGTCCCATGGGCTGTTTTGTCGATATTCGTGGGACCTTTCTATGCCTTGAAAGTGGTAAGACCCTTGCTATCTATGGAGGGTCAGAAAGCTCTCGGATTTCATCAAAAATATTTTAATTTGTGTTCTAAAGATGAACAAAGGTATTATGGGTTTGGAACGACATGAGGATGAGTAATTAATGACAGAATTTTCATTTTTGGGTGAACTCTCATCTCTTTAATGAATGCTTTTGATTCTTGATGTTTTAATGTTAAATGAGCATATATTTCTGTCAATTTAATTTTATTTCTATTTCATCTACATTGACTTATTTCTTAATGTTATTTCTCTGGTAGGTGGAGACTATAGGGGATGCATATATGGTGGCCAGTGGGCTGCCTCTCAGTAACGGTACTCGTCATGCTGAGGAGATCTCAACTATGGCACTCCACTTCCTATCCGCCATCAAAAGGTTCAGAATTAGGCATCTGCCTAATGAAAAATTGGCCTTACGGATTGGGATCAATTCTGGTATGCAAGTACATACTATAAGTGTATTGAGTGACGTGTGTGACGTTTGTGCTCTGCATTTAACCCATCCAAGTGAGTAGTGAATACACACACACACACACACACCGCGAACACACACCCAGAGCAGTGGGCAAACATTTTTACTGCGGGGTAGTTGGGGGTTCGGTGCCTTACTCAAGGGTCTCACCTCAGTCATGGTATTGAGGGTGGAAAAGAGCGACTGCCCCTAATGCCCCAACATGTTGTAAGAGATATATATCAGAATCAGAATCAGAAAGAGCTTTATTGTCAGGTATGTTTACACATACAAGGAATTTGTTTTGGTGACAGAAGCTTCCACAGCACAAGCAAAATGCCAGTGAGAAGAAAATAAAAAGAATAAAAATAGGATAAGTAAATAGGAAATAACAGTATACACAAAAATATTTAAATAAAAAATACACAATATACGCAATAGACAATAGATGGTATTTGTGTGGGTTAAATAAATAAATGTATAAATGTGCAGGGGGGGTTTCTCCTAGTGTTGTGTATTACACGTTTATTGCCAAGTTAACTGTTCATGAGATGGATTGCCTGAGGGAAGAAACTGTTCTTGTGCCTGGCCGTTCTGATGCTCAGTGCTCTGTAATGCTGACCACACAGCAACAGTTCAAAGATGAAGTGGGCTGGGTGTGAGGGGTCCAGAATGATTTTGCCAGCCATTTTGATCACTCTAGATGATTACAGTTCTTGGAAAGTGGGGAGGGTTGTACCAGTGATTCGCTCTGCAGTCCAGTTCTGAGGTCAGTTTTGTTAGCTGAGCTGAAACAGGCAGTTATAGAAGTGCAGAGGACAGATTCAGTGACTGCAGAGTAGAACCGTGTGAGCAGCTCTAGTGGAAGTTTGAACTTCCTCAGCTGGCGAAGGAAGTATAGCCTCTGCTGGGCCTTCTTGACAATGGAGTCAATGTGGAACTCCCACTTCAGGCCCTGAGAGCTGGTGGTGCCCATGAATCTGAATGTCTCTACTGCAGCCACAGTGCTGTTCATGATGATGAGTGGGGGAGTGCAGGGACTCCTGAAGTCCACTATCATCTCCACTGTTTTGAGTGTGTTTAGCTCCGGGTTGTTATAACTGCACCAGACAGACAGCTCTATAACCTCCTGTCTATAAGCAGACTCATCACTGTCCTGGATGAGGGCGATAAGTGTGGTGTCATCTGTGAACTTCAGGAGCTTGACAGAGGGGTCTTTAGAGGTGCAGTTGTTGGTGTATAGGGAGAAGAGTAGTGGGGAGAGAACCCATCCCTGGGGTGCACCAGCGCTGATCGTACAGGTGCTGGATGAGAATTTTCCCAGCTTTACTAGCTGCTGCCTGTCTGTCAGGAAGCTGGTGATCCACTGACAGATCCACTGGAATGCACTTCCTCAAATGCCAACATAATTTTCTAGTCTATACAAAAGAATGTTGTGGTTGATAGTGTCAAACGCAGCACTAAGATCCAGTAGCGCTAATAGAGAGATACAACCATGACTGGATGATAAGAGCAGGTCATTTGTAACTCTAATGAGAGCAGTATCAGTACTATGATATGGTCTAAAATTCTAACTGGAAATCCTCACAGATACCATTTTTCTCCGAGAAGGAACATAGTTGTGATGATACTACCTTTTCTAGTGCCTTTTCTGTTTGAGATCAGTTTGTAATTAATTGATTTGTTGGGGTCAAGTTGTGTTTTTTAATGAGAGGCTTAATAACAGCCAGTTTGAAGGTTTTTGGGACATATCCTAATGACAATGATGAATTAATAATACTCATAAGAGGATCTATGACTTCTGGAAGCACCTCTTTTAGTAGCTTAGATGGAATAGGGTCTAACATACATGTTGTTGGTTTAGATGATTTAACAAGTTTATACAATTCTTCCTTTCCTATTGAAGAAAATGAGTGGAATTGTTCCTCAGGGGATCTATAGTGCACTACACATCTGATGCGATACTGTGGCTGATGGCTGCATGGTTACAATTTTATCTCTAAAAATATCAATCTTGGAAGTGAAGTAGTTTATAAAATCATTACTACTGTGCTGTTAGGAAATGTCAGTGTCAGTGTGTTTTTGGCCTGTTTATACAAGACTCTGTCTCCATTCCTGCAAGCGTCTTCTTTGGCCTAACGGAGCTGTCTGAGTTTTGCAGTAAACCACGGTTTGTAATTGTAGTACGTTAACTGTGAGTCCTGATAGGAATGCACATATCCTCACAGAAACTGATATATGACGTTACAGAATTCGTGAGCTCATCCGGATCAATGGCAGCAGTTTCATAAACACTCCAATCAGTGCAGTCAAAGCAGACTTGTAAATCTCTGCTTCATTAGTCCATCTTTTTACAGCCCTTATTACAGGTTTAGCTGATTTCAGTTTCTGCCTGTAGGTCAGTATAAGATGAACCAGACAAAGATCAGAGAGCCCCAAAGCTGCCCGTGGGACAGAGTGATATGCATACTTTATTGTGGTGTAACAGTGGTCCATTATATTACAGTTTCTGGTAGAACATGTAACATGCTGTCTGTATTTTGGAAGTTCACGGGAGAGATTTGCTTTATTAAAGTCACCAAGAATGATTATAAAAGAGTCTGGGTGTTTTTGCTCTGTGTCTGTGATTCAATCAGACAGTTGTTGTAGCGCCGCGCTCATGTGCGCTTGGAATGTAAACACTTACAAGAATGAAAGAGAAAAACTCCCACGGCGAATAGAATAATACAAGAAAGATATAGTAGAAATTATACTAAAAAAACTCAGTCTCAGTTTTCTGTCCTTTGCATATACAGGCCCAGTGGTTGCTGGAGTTGTGGGTAGTACAATGCCTCGGTACTGTTTATTTGGCGATACAGTGAACACGGCTTCTAGGATGGAGAGCAACAGTCTTCGTAAGGACTTTTCTAATTTTTAGCAGCTATAAGTTATTTAACCTATATTTAATCAGTCAACATTTATAATATAATATTTATAATATTTTATCATTCATAATATTTAATAAAATCTATCGAAATGCTTGAAATACTTTATTCTTGCTGATTTCCTTCTCAGCACTGAGAATCCATGTCTCTCAGAGCACTGCTGATATTCTCTTCAAGACAGGAAATTTTGAACTGGAGGAGAGGGGTGATATAGAAATAAAGGTATAATGTGAAATAATTATAAAATAATTTTATAATGCCACTCTTTATACAGTGGGATCCAAAAGTCTAAGATCACACTAATATCTATTTTTTTCCATATAAACCTGGAAATAACCTGTATGTTTCAGGATTATGAACAACATAAAACAAAGAAATGTTATGACGCAAATTATATTAATATATATTTTTTTAATATTATGGCCTCAAACTTGTATATAAACAGTGTCTACTGTCATGCCATGTCTGTGCATCTAATCATATCTCTGTTGTATTATAGGGAAAGGGAACACAGAAAACGTTCTGGTTGTTAAGCAAATCTGGATTCAGTTTTCCACCCACTGGCCAGGACTGTGATGCAAGTCCTAAGTCAGGAACAGATGTAAGTATCAAGTCACTCATGGTTATTTTTATTTCATGATTGTAGCACAGTTTGAGGTGTTCATGCTAATTAAAAGGAAGCACTATATGAAGACCTGACACACTGTATACACTCTTAAAAATAAAAGTGCTTCAAAAGGTTCTTCAAGCGATGCCATAGAAAAACCATTTTTAGTTCCACAAAGAACCATTCAGTCAAAGGTTCTTAAAAGAACCATCTCTTCCTTACCTTTTTATAATCTGAAGAACCTTCTTTCACCACAAAGAACCTTTTGTGAAACAGAAAGGTTCTTCAGTTGTTAAAGGTTCTTTATGTAACCAGTTAGACAAAAAGGTTCTTCTATGGCATCGTGAAGCACCTTTCTTTTTAAGAGTGTATGGACAGTCTTGCCCTGTCATATCTAAACAGGAGAAAACCAAAGCAACCCCAACGAATGATGGAGACAGAAGAGCAATCCAGCGGACACTAGCCATGGCTAAAATGACAGATATGCACATGCTTACTGTACCCGATATCTAGTTTGACCGTGATTTTATATATAGTCTTGAATAATAGGACATTATCACAAAAAAAAAAAAATTAAAAATGTATTTTTTACAAATACAAAGAAAACAAACGTCAAGACAAAATCTTTTAAAAGAATTTAATTACTAAAAATATTTCAAAATATTTTTACACATATAATTCAAGATAAAACTGTTAAACTAAAGATTAACAATTGATAATACCTGCTTCAGATATTATTTTCTTCTTCTACTAATATTCATGCAAGGAATACACAAATAAAAAAACTGTATAAAAAAAAAACTGCAAGTGACCATTTAAAGCAGGGATCTCCAACCCTGCTCCTGGAGAGCTACCGTCCTGCAGACTTCAGCTCCAACCCTGCTACAACACACCTGCCTGAAATTATCAAGTAGCCCTGAACACCTTGATTAGCTGGTTCAGGTGTGTTTGATTGGGGTTGGAGCTGAAGTCTTCAGGATGGTAGCTCTCCAGGAG
>JAFVLL020020402.1:0-10340 GCA_021397915.2 Tor tambroides | reverse complement strand
ATGATAAGCAAGTGACTAGCATGTTGCTAGCATGACTAGCAAGTGACTAGCATGTCGCTAGCATGTTTCTAGCATGATTAGCATGTTACTAGCATGTTGCTAGCATGACTAGCAAGTGACTAGCATGTTGCTAGCATGTTTCTAGCATGATTAGCATGTTACTAGCATGTTGCTAGCATGATTAGCAAGTGACTAGCATGTTGCTAGCATGATTAGCAAGTGACTAGCATGTTGCTAGCATGACTAGCAAGTGACTAGCATGTCGTTAGCATGTTTCTAGCATGATTAGCAAGTGACTAGCATGTCGCTAGCATGATTACCTAGTGACTAGGATGTTTTAATAACTATGTGTACAATATTATTAAAAAAAAGATTTGTTGTAAGGCTAGTAGGATGTGGTTGGATATAATATACATTTTTAAAGGTAATGATAAAGCTTAGATTTTGAATGTCCTGAATCCTATTTGAACTAGTTTGTCTCTCTGCCATCCTTGAAATTCATTTTTAGTGTTTATTTGTTTATTTATTTATTTTTTGTTGATTGCTGAGGTCACTACCGTTCAAAAGTTTGGGGTTAGCAAGAATTTTGAATTGTTTATTCTCATATGCTCAAAATTACAGTAAATATTGTAAAATATTATTACAATTTAAAGGAACTGTTTTCTGTTTGAATATATTTTAAAATGTAATTTATTCCTATGACGCAAAGCTGAATTTTCAGCATCATTACTCCAGTCTTCAGTGTCACACGATCCTTTAGAAATCATTCTAATATGCTGATTTGCAGCTCATTTCTTCTTATTATTAATGTTAAAGACAGCTGTGCTTTTTTGTGGAAACTATGATATGTTTTCTCAAGATTTCTTGAATAGAAGAGTGAATAGAAAGCCCAAAAGAACAACATTAATTTCTTCTACAGATGTTAAAAATGCCTATTTAATATTTAGTGAAACATGAAAGTTGAAAAGAACAGCATTTATTTTACATGCAATTTTTTTTGTAACACTATAAATGTTTTTCCTGTCACTTGTCGAGTAAAAAGTATTAATTTATTATAAAAAAAATCTTACTGAATAAGTACACAAACTAAAGAGAGTTGGAAACATACAAATTTAGGCATTGAGGTTATTTTAATTTTACTCTTAAAGTTATGTGATGAATTTAATAGTCTACGGACAACAGCAGATTGAAATATCAACTGTTCATGTGAAATGTCTGCACATTTTCTGAAAACTTTTCCTATAAGCTTCCTGTGATAATTTAGAAATTGAACAAAAAATGGTATATTTTAATAAATAAATCGATGACAATAAAATAATTAATCAACAACGCAGGTAAACAAACCGCCATGAAAAGGACTAGGCAAAAATGTTCATTGTTTCCTGCTTGTTTTTGGCTGTTTTTCTGGCAAGTATAAGGTCACGAGTCACATTTAAACTCATGATTCGTTTGAAAGAAAGATGGTGTTGTCATCTCAGCTGCATATAACCACAAAATCAGACTGAAGCATAAAATCTCATTGAAATGATCACACTTGAACGGATGTCATGATGTGAGCACCCTGTAGGGAGATAAATCCAACCCGATGAGCCGTAACCAACAACAGAAGCGAGGAGAAGAGAATCTCGTGAGTAAAGGAATGTTATGCCCTTTGCCACTTTCTTTCAGCTCTAATATGGTTCCATGGCCCAGATAAGTACCACGGAGAAAAGGAGGACATGGAGAGAGAGAGGGTCAGCGCAGTTGGCGTTAAACCCAAAAAGCCCTGGGAGCTTTTTACGGACACTAGTCTTCGCTGGCAGCTCCTGACCCTCGTCGTGATCCACACGTCCCAGCAGCTCAACGGCATCAATGCAGTGTGTATCTCACCCAGACAGCAGGAAACAACAACTTCACATCAGTGGCTTAGACTGGCCTTGACTGCTAATGTGTGCACTATTAAAACCAAAAAAAAAAAAAAAACCTCCCTCCAAAATGGCATGTGATCGCTCTGCTGTGGATTAAACCATGATCTTTTCTCAGAGCAAATGATTATTAAAAAAAACAAAACATGGAATTGTTCAGATTTTAGCTTTGAGGCTGTGACATTTACTTGAGCTCCTATAATGGGCATAAAAGTGATTTTGCACACATGCTTAAAAGCTTTTATGGAGTGTCATGTGAGATACAGTTGTGAGATACAGTAGTCACAAACATTATTTAGAGACTTTAGTCCTAACAGAAAGTAAATACATGAATCTCATTGCATTTAATAAAACATCAAACCATTAGATAGGACAAACTCATATTTTAAAAAAAAATAATTTGTTGATTAAATTAGATTTAAACTTTAAAGATTTAAGCTAGTGCTGTCAAACGATTAATCGCTTCCAAAATAAAAGTTTTTGTTTACATAATATATGTGTGTGTACTGTGTATATTTATTATGTATATATATAAGCGCACACATACAGTAAATATTTTGAAAATATTTACATGTATATATTTATATTCATATAATTTACATTAAACAGAATAATTTATATATATATGTATATATTATATAAACATAACATATTTTTCTTAAATATATACATGCATGTGTTTGTATTTATATATACATAATAAATATACACAGTACACACACATATATATTATGTCAACAAAACTTTTATTTTGGATGCGATTAATCGCAATTAATCATTTGACAGCACTAATTTAAACATCTCTTTCTTACCTTTTTGTAATCTGAAGAACCTTCTTTCGTCACAAAGAACCTTTTGTGAAACAGAAAGGTTCTGCAGATGTTAAAGATTCTTTATGGAACCATTTACATTTAGACAAAAAAAGGTTCTCCTATGGCATCGTGAAGCACCGTTATTTTTAAGAGTGAAGGTTACGTAGCCTACATTCTAAAAAAAAACAAAACATTATTCTACCGTATCCTAAATGTGATTTATTCATGCACACAGAGAAAAGAAAACACATGAATCTTTGACCAATTTGGACCAATCTTTGAATCACTGACTAACAGAAAACTACTTAATTTGAAAAGTGACTTTGAGGACTGTGCTTCAAGCCTCATTGTTGTTGTTTTTTTGCCTGAGAAATTACAACGAAATGTCGTTAACGTGACCGCACCTAAGAACAAAACGTAATGTTCGCAATTATTTTAGCTAAAAAGTGACGTGTAATTTTAAAAACTTGTCATTATTTCCAGTTTATGTTATCCCCCAGCCCCTTGAATTTTTGACATTGTTATTTGTTACTTTAACCTATAGCTATTGTTTTAAGCAATCAATCAATTTTGCTTTGACATGATGGTATGCTACAGTTTTGCAAAGAGAACCATTCGCTCCAATGGTGGAAAAGAGTCTTTGTGTTAAGTTTTATTGTCACTGTCCAAATGTTACATACATTTCAGATCTACCATTGACAATATATGTATGTCTCTTCTCCCATTAGATTTATTTCTATGCAGACTACGTGTTCACCCAGGCTGGGATTCCAGCTGACAAGATTCCGTACGCTACGGTGGGAACTGGAGCTTGTGAGTGCGTCACCGCACTGACGTGTGTAAGTCTGGACTTTGTCATTATACCTGTGAAATTTTATTTTATTTTTTTTTATCTCAGAATGCATGACAAAGAGCATAGAAACGCAGCAAATATTATAATGTACTAACTTTAACTGGTAGGCTGTTGGTACTGTAGCTTATGGGCAGATTTGGCATAACATTTTTAAGCCAATGCCTGATGATCAAGCATCATATCCCACTTGGCTAAATCACATAAAATTAGCTAAATCACACCTTGAACCAGACTTTGAAAGGTGTCTATTTATTTCTGTAGCACTTTATACAATAAAGTTCAAAAGAGAAATTCAAATTTTTTAAAGTTCTAAAAAGACAACAGTGTCATTATTCAGCTTCAGTCAGTTCATTGATGGTTTAGATTCATTCCAATAAGTGCATTAAGTTCATCAATTATGAAATAAGTTCAGTTCAGCTGTAAGCCTTTACAGAAGACAGTAATGTCATTATTCAGCTTGAGTCAGTTCACAGTGGATTCAAACTGATGTTTGTGTGTTTCAGGGACTTCTGATCGAATCTTTGGGAAGAAGAGCTTTGATTATTGGTGGATACTCTCTCATGAGCGTGTGCTGTGTCTGTTTCACCATTGCCCTCACTTTCCAGGTTTATTGTGACCCAACATGCTATATTTATTTTGTGCACTGAACAAATATTTTTATTATGTCGCTAGTATATAACTATTAGAATCATACTTGGGGTTATGTAATGTTGAAAAGTGGCATAACATTTGTGATCTCAATTTTCAAATATTCATGGAGATTTACCTATGTTTGTTTATTGGTGTTTTTTCCTCACAGGAGTCCAGCCCTTGGGTTCCCTACCTTAGTATGATCTGTGTTTTTGCCTTCATTCTCAGTTTTGGCCTTGGACCAGGTGAATGAATGAGTAAAATAAAAAGAAAAAAAGAAAGCAAAGAAAGAAGTGATGTGTAGATTATGAATGTTTTAACAGTAAATAAATAGATCACCCAAAAAATTAAAATTTGTTGAAAATGTGCTCACCCTCAGGCCAGCCAAGATGAGTTTGTCCACAACTAACTCCAGTCCATCAAATAACATCTTGTGAAATGAAAAACTGTGCGTTTATAAGAAACAAATCCATCATTAAGAAGTTTTTCACTTCAAAATATTGCTTCTGGTCTTTATCCATAGTATTGCTTTCTCCAATGAAAACGTCATGAGTCAGGAGAGAAATATACACAGATCAAGCAGTGTAAAGTTAAAATGCCATGCAGCTTTCCACAAGATGTTAACTGATGGACTGGAGTGGTGTGGATTACTTGTGGATTATTGTGATGTTTTTATCAATTGGTTGGACTCTCATTCTGATGGCACCCATTCACTGCAGAGGATACATTGGTGAGCAAGTGATATAAAGCTGAGGGTTAGTACATTTTCATTTTTGGGTGAACTATTCCTTTGGTAAAAACCCGTCTCTATCCACTAGGGTTGCCACCTTCAGCGAGGCAAAATAAGGGACACCCACAGGCCGAAAAAACTTCTTTTTTTTAAAATTAATTTGCTTAAATTAGGAATACATTTAATCTAAATGATTTAGCATTTTTAAACTTTTTAAAATGTCAAATTGTATATGACATATGCTTATTTATTATGTATATATTTATGATTAATATAAATGCTAAATTAATAAATAGGGTCTAACATTAATTATAGTCTATTAATTCATCTGTCTAATAATGTCTAAAAATATAATAATTATGTTTGTCAAGCTCTAACAGACTATCCAAATTTTAATAAAACAATAGAGTTATGCCTTTAGAAGATGTGTCTGTAACTTTAAAAGTATGGTTCACCCAAAAATGAAAATTTTGTCATAATTTACCCAGGTTGTTCTAAACCTGCAAGTTCTTTCTTCTGTTGAACACAAAAGAAGATCCTTTGAAGAATGTGGGAAACTAAACTGAGCTGCTGGTCCTCAGTAACTTTCATAGTAGAGAAAAAATACTATCAGAGTCATTGGGGACCAGAAACTGACTGGTTACCCACGTTCTTCAAAGTATTTTCTTTTATATTCAACAGAAGAAAAAAAATTATTTCAGGTTTGGAACAACTTGTGGGTGTGCAAACAATGACACAATTTTCATTTCTGGGTGAACTATCCCTTTAAGTCAGACAGTCCACCGTGAGCAATTGCTTCTCTGCAAACTGTGCGTTCATCAGTTACTGGACAGAGCCCCTGATAACTTTCCCATTCAGCCCTACATCTGGAGAGTCTTGTGTTTAAAGGGCAGATGTGAGCTCCAGATGTTTTAAAATTGCGCAGGTTTAGCGCATGCAGGCGACTCCATCATCGCCATGGAAACAAAGACGCCAAGATGAGCTTCTCTAACTTTTTATGAAATTGATTTCATTATAATTTCTATTACAGGTGCTAAATAGGTGCAAAATACTTATTTGTTGATTCAGCTTGTTGCCCTTTCTAAAATACGGGACAAATCACGTCCCGTATTGATTTGATACGGGACGCATCATTTTACCTTTAAATACGGGACGATTCCGTATTTTAAGGGACGGGTGGCAACCCTACTATCCACACTTAGTGTTATATTATGATGGCACACACTGGTATAGTTTGATCAGCAATATCAATGTGCTTTGTGCTGTAGGTGGTGTGACAAACATTTTAACAACAGAGCTGTTTACCCAAACCGATCGGCCTGCTGCGTACATGATCGGTGGATCTATCAACTGGATCTCTTTCTTCTTCATTGGCATGATCTTTCCGTTTATTGTGGTACATACGAGCACCTTCTTTCCTTTTTATTGACACATATGGTTACTCAGTTTTTTTTTATTATTCAGAATTTCACAAAGCATTTGTATTTCTCCAAGTTACAGGAGCTAATTTACCGTGCAGATTCTGTAAAAACAATCCAATGATGATATTTGTTAATTACTTTTTGATGAGAGTTAATAAAAACAAAGTGGAATTTAAATGTTTTTTTTTAACAAACTTCTCTTTCTCAATTTCTCTCAGAATGGACTAAAGCAGTACTGCTTCCTTGTTTTCCTCGTTATCTGTTGCTTGGTGGCCACTTACATCTTCTTTGTGGTCCCTGAGACCAAGAACAAGACCTTTCTGGAGATTCAGAGCGAGTTTCACTCTAGAAAGAAGCTCATTGCTGCCAATGGTACTGAGGGCCCTCTACTGTCCACACCGATGTAAAACACACAATACATTTACAAAGCACTGTATTTTAAAGGGCTTTATAATGTCTGTGTCCTTATGTGTGAATGTGCTAAAAATACCTGGGAATGTAAAACCAGAAAATATCTATAGAAAATGTCTCATTTGTGACACAGACACTGCACTACATCATGTGCCTTCAAAATGAATACTGCCTTTTAGATCAAGGAAAGTCACATGATGGTAGGGACATTCAATAGCCTAGTATTACATCTTGGATGTGTTTTATACAAATGAATATGGTTAAAACTACTATGCAGAAATACTACAAAGTACTATTTTGAATCAGTGTACTTGTATGATACTGGTTTCTGTAATTACTTTTTATCTTTAATTCTGTAAAATGGATCCATATTATAATCTTAATCAAGAAACCTCTCATGAAATCATAGAATTAATTATGCTTGAATTTTTTTTTTTTAATGTCAGCAGCAATTTTGGCAATAAAGGAAATGTTTGCAACACAATTGTTTGTAGGCTGTCTTTCACACACAGTCAGATATTTTTTTTATTATTCTTAACATTCTCAAAGTTTGCAGATACTTTGCAAGCACTAAAAGCCACTGTGTGAATCAAGCTTGAATTCACTTCATTTTAAAGTCAACAAACATTTTGAGAAAATTGACAATAAACATTTTTTTGTATAATGTGTATAATGGTAGTTGTTCACAGTTCTTTTCACAGCATCTTTTATTCTTAACATCCTTTGAAAGTTTTTTTTGAATATCGATTTAGTTCCAATGTGTCATTATTCAGACGTAAATTTATTACGCAGTAGCCACGTACAACGCGTTTTCACGTGGTATGTGTTGTTTTTCTCAACGCTGATACGAATCGACCAATCACTGTTGTTTACATTTACTTGATATTTTTTCAAATATATCATCTTATAGAGATTACTGATGCGCAATACCTATTGTTTTTCAGTTATAAATCACTGAAAGTAATATAAAGTGACATTCTATTTAGTGTCCACGTGCTTCAAGACAAACGTTTCGCGCTTGTGAGCCACAACCCGCCCGCTGCAGGAAGAAACCTTTGTGACAGCTTGTGATTGGACTATCGACCACACTTGTCAGAGCAGGAATACATGTTGTTTCTGTCTACAGTTAGTTGACTATGGCTGGCGGAGAGGCAGTGAAAGCGTACTTGGATCTCTTGTCGCAGCCATGCAGGGCTGTACTAATATTCCTTAAACACAACAAAATACCACATACGGTGGAACTCGTTGCGTTACGAAAAGGTGAGCAACATTGTTGTTGTGAGTGTATTGTTCAGAGCAGGCATTACAATGTGCATTTGTAAAGTGCAAAGACTGTACAAAGGTTACATAGCCTGAGCTGTATATATTTATTTCATAATGTTGCATGCTTTTTATTATTTGAACTTCAATTCAATTAACCTTCATAACTTTAATGCCCTTGAACATGTAGGGCAGCACAAAACACCTGAGTTCACCAAACTCAACCCCATGCAAAAAGTGCCAGTGTTGGACGACAATGGATTCGTGCTTACTGAGAGGTATGGAAAGATTGTAGTTGTAAAAAAAAGGAAATCTTTGGTTAATGAGCATTTAGAAGTCTGTCATTTTAAAAACTTAAATTATTATTGCTATTAGTAGTATTTTAATAGGTGTTATTTGTATTGTTATTTCTATTATTAACCATCCTCTGTGACAGTGACGCAATATTGAAGTATCTGGCGACAACCTACGATGTCCCTGATCACTGGTACCCCAAACTGCCAGAGAAGAGAGCCCGAGTGGATGAGTACACAGCCTGGCATCATGCAAACACACGTATGCACGCTTCCACAGTCTTCCTGCAAGAGGTAGGGTTTAATATGTGGCTAGTTAATATGAGCTTTCAAGCAGTGGTATTATTCTTCATCAAATACCATTTTAAAAATCTTTTTTGACTTGTATTCCTGTACAGGTTATATTTCCAATGATGGGACAGCCAACAAACCCTGCAAAGTTTAAAAAGGCGCTGGCAGACCTGGATGGCACACTGGACATACTGGAAAACATGTTTTTGAAGAGACAGGCCTTCCTGTGTGGTGACGATATCTCATTGGCTGACGTTTTAGCAGTTTGTGAGCTCATGCAGGTAAGAACTTAGAGCTGCTAAACATACTGTGAAGTTTATTGCATTTAGAGGGCGTTATGCATCATTTATTAGGACGAAAATGAATATTTAGGCACAATTCTGCATGTAAAAACATACATAGAGCTCATTTAATTGTCTCTTTCAGCCCATGTGCAGCGGGAGGGATGCTCTGAAGGACAGACCTAAACTGCAGAGCTGGAGGAGTCGAGTCCAGTCGGCGCTCTCAGACTCCTTTGATGAAGCTCACTCTGCTGTCTATCAAATAAGGCAGAAGTTCACAGCTAAACTGTGAAAAATCAACTCTATTCAGAGCAGTTAATTCTAGAAGATTATATGTCACAAATTATTCATTTAATATGAATAACATGGCAAGGTGTTGTAATTTACATCATCAGATTAAGGATGCATCTGTCTAACATGGATATGCAGTTTGCTCAGTATCCTGCTTGATTAATATATGGTTTGAAAAGAGACATCTATAAGAGGCATAAGTTTAGTGAACTTTATGTGCCCATAGTCTGTGCCTTTTATCTGCACAACATGGTTGTGTGGTTTGCTAAATGAATAAACCTGTGATGATTCAAATATAAATGAAGGAGCAGAAAATGTAAAAACATTTTATTGTTGACAGGAACTGGTAAAAGAATACTATTTACAAGAGTTAAAGTATGTGAACATTAAGATCCGGGTTTGCTCTTGAATGATGTTTTTCCACTCTTGTGCCTTACCTTTCTGTGATGAAACTGTCCAATTAAAACTTTCAGTTAATAATATGCATTTTAATGTTGCATATCACATTCACATGACACAAACAGCCTTCTAAAAAATGTTGTATTTTTTTCTTGAATTCTAGACAATGGGTCTCGTTCACTAATATTTGCGTAAATTTGTATTTGTATGAACATTCAAACTTCTCACACAAAAAAAACTTTCCGCCTAATTCATAACATTATTTGTTCTTAACTTCATGCTAATGTTAGTGAATTTGGAGTATTCTAAATGAGCGGCTGTATACACAAGGTTAGTCATTTGCATAAAACCCGCCCAGACCATCTCCATATAAGGACTTTCTGCACAACCTTTCCTTTACAGACTTTTGTATGGGGGTAGAATTGTAGCATAATTCCAAATAAATAGATTATGATCCACAAATAAATGTAAAGAGATTAACAAATATTAAACATATAGACCAGTAATTCTTAAAGGTGTGGTCCGCGAAAAGATGACCTAAACTAGGCAAGTGTTTATAAAATCGTCACTTATTTAACCCTTTAACGCGTACGATCACACCGGCGTGATCAGTCTTGTTTGGTCCCTGGAGCGTACGATCACACCGGTGTGATTAGAACGTTCAGTGTGGCACGTCATCAACTGCTGAATTCAAATCTGCTTTCGCGCATTGGCTGGCGGGAGCCAGATCAGACGCGCCAGCTCTTGTCATATTATCACAACTA
>JAFVLL020020401.1:0-51875 GCA_021397915.2 Tor tambroides | reverse complement strand
TGTCTATTGTTCTATCAGTCTGTCCGTCTTCCGGTCTATCTTTCTATCTATCTATCTATCTATCTATCTATCTATCTATCTATCTATCTATCTATCTATCTATCCAGTGATTGTTTGTTCCAGCATTCTCGTGTTGATCTGTATGTGTGGTCGTGTTGAGTTTGAAGGATTGTCCAGTGCAGGGAAAGGTTAATAACTCTGGTCATTAGCGGTACTGTAGAGTTGATTACAGAGCGGCTGTGTTCTCTTGCGCACGTCGTGTCCTCGAGGCCGAGCCTGCGGATGAGTATTTAAAGTCTTCACTTCGCTCCATATGATGAATGATGTTTGCGGTTCTAACAGTGGGTAAGTGATATGGCTTTTTAATGAGCTGTTTGCTGTTTAGAGGTTTTCCTCTCTAATGGGAGGAAACTAAGCATTACCCAGCAGCTGGAGAGAGTTATCAGAGCAGACGGGCTATTTGAACTCAGACCTGCTCTGGCCTCCAGACACACCACTAATGAAAGCTGCTCAGAGGATATTCCTCCTGAACTAACACTCACACATGCAGCACAGAGCACTTATCTGCACTCTCAGAAACAATGTGCAAAACTGTACCTTCAGGGGAACAACAGCTTGTCAGTGGGACAGTACCTTCAAAGGTGCATCTTTGTATACTGTTTACCCCAGAGGGTTCATAATAGTACCATAAGAGTACATATTACTGCTCTAATGTACCAATATGCATCCTTTAGGGGTAAAGAAGTTGCAAATATGTCCTTTTGAGGGGACAGCCCTAGTGAAAAGCTGTTGTACCCCTACAATTTTTGCTATTTTTTATGACAGTGTGCAAGGGAAGAAAAAAAAAACTGTCTTCACCATAAATTTAAAAGAAATATATATATTTTTTGCATTGTTAATTTAAATTAAGTATTTCCCCCAAAATTCTTATTACCATAATGCATTAATTACATTTTGAGCTTTTTGTAAGTCTCATTATTCCCCAATTGTGATTAGATTATCAGTAATGTTAAATATTTTTTTACTATGTAAAAGATATGTAAAACAGTAAAAGAAGTAATTTTTCAGTTAGGTATATTTTATTATATTACAATCGCAATATCTGATTATTTAATAAGATAAAAGAAAATGAAAAAAAAAATGTTTGGAATGACTTGAGATGAGTAATTAATGTTTATTTTGCAGGTGAACTCACTTTAACAAGGCGTCTTGCAGAATAGGGCACAGATTGTGTTTGTGATGAGTTCTTAAGTGAGCAGCAGGATAACTGTCTTTTACAAGTAGTAAAAAAGCACACTTCATACGAGCTATGGCTGCAATCCAGTCCAAGGTCAATTCATCATATAAGAAGCTTCTCTGGCTTTTTGCCCAGGAGTCAATGACTGTGGCCTTCTGCAGATGTAGAGGTGGATTGGCAGAGATCTGGAGATGATGAGGAACTCAATTAAAATTGTTCAATCAGCTTGTACATTTCAGAGTCTCTGACACGAAAGCGAGAAGAATTATCGGCCAGTTCTTGATACCTGAGGGATGATGCTGGATTTTTGGAGCCTGTTATATAGAAATCAGCTGCGATGGTCACGGATGTGTCAATGATTGAACACAGCTGAGAAGTTTTGGAGCCACAGCCGTCAGCTTGACATGCACGACCCAAACACCAAGCTCACACGAAGAAGAAACTTCTCAAGAACCTAATGCGGATTCTAAGAAGTGATGGTTGCATTGCCAAAAAAATTAAGATTGCCTTGATTTCTACAGATGCAATAAACTCACTCAATACACACACACCCATGATGCTGGTGAGACTAAAGACATCTTTTAGAGGTTATGAATGTCCCTGAAGGACGTGTCCGGCGTGATTTCATCAGCGTCAGTGAGCAGACGGACAAAAACAGAGTGAAACATGCTCACAGCATCCCAAACACAAACACTGCTGGAATGAAGGATCTCTGCGCACAGACTGTTGACTCTCTGACTGAACAGAGACATACGGCCTCATTTACATGTCTGATTATTTACTGATTCATTTGTTTTCATTTCTGTGATGTGTAGTTTGTTAAAAGAGTAAATGGATGGGATATATTTCCAAGCACTTTATTAATTGCTTTGGAACTCCATTTAGACTTATTACAGGGTCGATCAGAGGTGCTGGTCATCATTTATCATCACACACATAAACACAAAGAGAGTGTTTAGGCCTCGAATCTTCAAAAGCACAAGAGAAGCAGGGTGAATTTAGGTAATCAGAGACGCTTTTTGTCATTGTGCCGAATGGTAAAAAGTTGCAAGTTTACTTGACCCTATGGTTCATAACCAATAATCTGCAATAAAAACATAGAGTAAAAAGTCATGCGAGGTGCATAGAACACTAGTAACATAAGATTAAAGATTCTGTAAAACCCTGTTTTGTAAAATCACTGTGAAAATATGTGTTTGTTTTACAGAAATGTATATTGTAAAAAGTAGGAAATATATATAGGCTATAATGAGTAGAATCAAAGCACTGACTCAAGGAAACATCCTTTAAATGGTAAATAATACTTTTTCTATATAAAATCCATCATTTTATAATATAAACATCACATTTTCATTTTATATAGCCTAGTACAGAAAGTGTTTTTTTTTTTTTTTTTACAGGTTATTACTGTGGCATTTTACATTGTTTTTCTTCTGTTGGATAGAAATTGCACTCTACTATAAAATAATCTATAGCTTTTAGTAGTGTGAGTTCACATGTGTATTTCATTAAAGTCGTTAATAAATGTCCGATAGCGAGACATTTACTTCACCATGTTGTTTAAAACGCCTCACAGGCGTGACTTCAAATGAAATGTTTTTTTCTTTTCTTTCTCATATCAAGCCTTTTAAAAACATGCGTTCTAGATTCCTATTGGAATTTCTAAGATAATTCGGAACCGCTCCTAATCAGAATCAGATCCTGATAATTCCTTTTCCAGTAGGATTTATGTTGTTGTTTTCTGTTAAGCTCCGACAGGCGTCATATGAGCCAGTAATACTGTCTCCACTCAGGTCCGGTGGGTGATGATGACCGATATGAAAATGAAATCATTCATGAGAGATTTCAAGCACGTTACAACTCAGTCACGAATGAAGGACTTAACTCGACATTAGCAGCTCAACACCGCCCTCTGCTGTCAACACTCACATACAGTAATACTGACATTTTTATGAAACGATTGATTGTTTATTCTGGGCAGACACGAGTAAAAGATTGAACAGAATACTAAAGAGAGAAAACAGGATGAAGGGGAAACAGATGAAGAGCTAGGACAAATAAACTGCTTGCATAGGCTACATTTTAAACAGTTAAAAACATGAATTTGTGTGTGAGAGACTTTATTGCAATTTATTAATAGTACACTGTAAAAAAAAAAAAAGTTGAGAAAACTTAAAGATTTGAGGCAACCAGCTTCAGCAGATTTTTGAGTTTTCTCAACTTATTTTTGTAGGAGATTTTTGAGTTTCCTAAACTTTTTGTTGTATAGGCTAAACTGAATACAGCAAGTTGAGAAAACTCAAAAATCTGCTGAAGCTGGTAAAAATCAAAAGTTGAGAAAACTTAAAAGTTGCTATGGGAGGAAAGGCGGGGTATCGTTCTTTCGCGAAAGTGCGTTCCATGGAGAAACAATGCGATCTCTCGCAAAAGTGTTGCGTCCCTCATAGAAACTTTGCGTTTGCTCACAAAAGCACCAAAATATAATTTTCCTCCCACTTCATATTATTTGCAAAGCTCCTAGTCAGAACTCAAAGTTTCTCGGGAGAACGCAAAAGCATTAAAATATATATTTTTTCCCTTCATCTCATTTTTGTTTTTGTTTTTTATCATTACCCTGTCCTTTTAGGGGTTCCATAATAGGTAGGCTACGTCAAACCTTTAACGCGCTAAATATCCACCCCATTCCGCGGGAAAAAATCTTTTCAAACAATACTTTTCAAACCGGCTGGACTTATGGTTTTCACCTGGTTAACACAGATGAAAATAAATCACATAAACGTAAGGATGGAGTTTTTGTATTTGCCCATCACCTTTTTACCTTAGCAAGCGCATAGCAACACCCTAGCAACCACCTGTAACAGTCTAGTGTCATGGCGCCAAATTTTGCACTCAGCTTTCCCTCAGAAAATCTATTATGTGTATTTCACTTTATTTTACTTGATTCTTTCATTTACTTCCTACACATGTAGTGCAATGTGCAAATGAACAGGAATGCAAACGCGGGCCTGATTTTCTCCCCAAACCTGCTCCGTGAGTGTCTCACCCTCATCCAGTCAGACCGGAGAGACAGACACACACTCACTCACACACTCACAGCTGGAGCATTTACACCGACTCTGTCCCAGGTGCGCGTGGAGTAGCCTACATTAGACTTAGCTTTATTTTATTATTACATTCTGAATTTGCACCTACAGAATGAGTGCTCGTCTATGGACGGAGGAGCAGTTTAACTGCCCCGTCTGTCTGGATCTGCCCTCTGACCCCGTGACCATCCCATGTGGTCACAGTTACTGCATGGCCTGCATCGCAGATTACTGGGACAATGAAGGGAGGAAAAACGGCACCTACAGCTGCCCAGAATGCCGGCAGACCTTCAACCCTCGTCCCACTCTCTGCAGGAACACCATGCTGGCCGAAGCCGTGGAGCAGCTCCGCCGAGGGGCCCTCAGCTCCACTGGGCGAGAGTCCATCAAGAGCGCCCGGAGCGCAGCGTCATCTGCGTCTGAGCGCGCGCGCACACGGAGCAAAGGGGCATCGAAAAAGCTGCCAGGTTCGGCGGTGCCCTGTGACCGCTGCCCAGAGCCCAGAGCGGCCGTGAAGACGTGTTTGGTGTGCATGGCATCGTTCTGTGAGACTCATCTGAAGCCTCATAATATGCAGGAGAAGCTGAAGAACCACGAGCTGATCGCGCCCACCAGTGACCTGAGCCAGAAGATCTGCCCCGAGCACAAGTACCTGCAGGAGTTCTTCTGCCGCTCCTGTCAGATGTACGTGTGCTGGCTGTGCACCAGCAACCAGCACAAGGGCCACGAAAGTGTCTCCACACAGGCTGAGAGAAACGAGAAGCAGGTGGGAACCATGTCAGACATCCTCACAAATATAGTAACATCTAAAAAATAAAATTATAGGTTTATAATTATGACCCTGGACCACTAAACCAGTCATAAGGGTCAATTTTTTTATTTATACATTATCCGAAAGCTGAATAAATAAGCTTCCCATTGATGTATGGTTTGTTAGGATAGGACACTATTTGGCCGAGATACAAATTTGGAAATCTGGAATCTGAGGGTTAAATTTTAAAAAAAAAATTAAAATAAAAAATTTAAATATTGAGAAATTCACCTTTAAAGTTGACCAAATGAAGTTCTTAGCAAGGCATATTACTAATCAAAAATGAAGTTTTGTTATATTCATATTATACTGCTACAAAAATACCTGTGCAACTTAGACTGGTTTTGTGGGCCAGGGTCACGACTGGGAGTCTGAAAATACTATAAACTATCTGTAAGGGTTATTAAAACTAAACTTTTCTTTTGTTCGAAATTAACAAAATCAAAATAATCATCATAAAACCATCTTCCAAACCTTGTTTTTCCTTAGCATATTTCACTATGGCAAGCTTACAATAATTATTTAGATTTGAGCTGTTGGGACGGATTTCCTGGGAAACTCCATACAGTACTTCTTGCATGTTTACGTCATATCTGTAAATAAAGGTGTAAGGTCAGGCTAATATTAAAGCCAAAAGAACTGGACTTCCAAAATTTGCAAGCAAAAAAGGAAAACAGCAGTACTTGTAATAAAACATAGTTTGCATTGCAACACATTTGCTGTGCATTGACTATATTCACAAAACAATGTTTATGATGGTGGTAACAATGCCACAAAATACATAGTGAAGCTTTAAACATGTTACATTTGGGTACTTAGAGATTTGAACTAACCCATAACCTTAACGAGGAATAATCATAATATTTTTAGCTGCATTTTAATTATGGATGCACAATATATTGGTGGCATATTGGTTATCAGCCAATATTAAATGTGTTTTATTTGTATCTGTAGCATACATTATATTGGGGATATATCAGCTGATATGGGATAATTTAAAAATACTGTTAAATGCAATTTTTAGCGACTCAAAATAAATAGCCATTTATGCTCTATGTTATAATGCTGTGATGCATAAATTCATTTTTTATTAATTTAGATAAAATATTGCAGAATTTTAATTATGGCCATTTGTTGTAACAAAAATAATTATTGGCAAAAATTTTAATGTCATCCCTATTATAATTCCCTATTATATTGAAATAAATGAATCCCAATTATAATTTAGTAGTATTCCTCAATGTAGTTATGGCAAATAAATTTAATTACCTTCAAGTACCATAGTATATATTAAAGTAGGTATTACCATTTGATACGTCCATGTGCCATGGTACCTCAGCGCTTTTACATAAGGGAAATTTCAGTTCAGTGTCAAAAGTTTACTGGTCAGATTTTTAATTGTTTTCATAAGATATGCATAACTGTATACACAGTGTAAAAAT
The DNA here is from genome assembly GCA_021397915.2 of Tor tambroides. Lineage (NCBI taxonomy): Eukaryota > Metazoa > Chordata > Actinopteri > Cypriniformes > Cyprinidae > Tor > Tor tambroides. The sequence goes on along the minus strand of JAFVLL020020401.1, from coordinate 45,302 downwards.
ATACAGATTACAAGCCTTTCTTATTAAAGCGAATTTCAATATGGTGCACAAATGCTCAGATTCTTCCATTTCCATGACAACTGCTCTGAGGAATCTTTATTTTTTGATGCCTGTCATAACGTCAATGAGCCTGGAATATGATCATGTCTTTAAGGCAGTGACGTCATTCAGAAAAATGCTCTTTCACTGCCACTGTTTGAACAGCCTGACTCACCTTTAGCTTTTGCCTGACGTGTTGTATTACTGTGTCAGTCTGATTTAGTACTGATGAACTAGTCTTGTTCCACTCACACTCATTCCAGTCCACATTCCAGTCTATTCTCAACTCTTGTTTTGTGTGCTAATCTTTGTTATTGAATTAGAAAGAGCTGGGCGCAGTTCTGTCTGAGAACCATCAGCGACTCCAGGACAGAGAGAGAGAACTGAAAGACATGAAGAAAGTCTTAGACACACTCACGGTAAATATTTATGACACCCAAGAAAAAAAAAACTACATTATAGAAGCATATTCTGTTGGTTTTGTGAGTTGCATCTCATACAGTCATGATCTTTAAAGGGAAAGTTCACCCAAAAATGAAAATTCTGTCATCGTAAGACTTTGGTAAAAAGATCCAAAAAGGTAATAAAGGTGTGTCGTGGTTTAATTCAAGACTTCTGAAGAGTCTACAATGGCTTTAGATGATGAACAAATTTAACTTAGCCTTTTACTTACATCTAAACAATGATCGATACATACAGTACATGTATGAGCATGTCACATGGAAGCTCAAATGTGCATGTATGAGGCATGCATGAGAACCAATGACAAACACACAAGCTTCAGGGTTTACCATATGCGATGTGCTCTATGTATGTGTGTTAATATATGCAAATAAAATCCTGAAATAAATCTGTTCGTCACATAACCCTATTGAAAAAAAACAGCATATGCTGGTTAGGTATGTTTTGAAGCATGGCTGCGGGTTTGAGCTGATGTAAGCTGGTCCTTAGCTGGTAATGAACTGGTTTTAGCTGGTTCTTAGCTGGTCATGTGCTGGTCCTAAGTTGGTCCTAAGCAACTAGCTCCTGCTCAGGACCAGCTTAAACCAGCTCATGACCAGCATATGGCCAGCTTAAACCAGCTCATGACCAGCTTAAACTAGCTCAGACCAGCAGCCATGCTTCAAAACATACCTAACCAGCTGGATTTTTCAACAGGGAAAGCAATCATATCTCTTCACAAGACTTGGATATTGTCTCACTTTTTTTTTTACAAAACCTTTTTAGTTTTGGATCTGGACTCTCAACGGAAAGACAGAAACCTTTCAGGCTTCATTAGAAATGTTTTAATTTGTGTTATGAAGACTAACCAAAGTCTTATGAGTCCTCTGTGTGTGTGTGTGTGTGTGTAGAGGTCCTCAGAAACGGTGCGGGACGAGGCGGACGTGGTCCTGTCTGAGCTCCAGGAGTCAGTGCAGCGGATGCTGGAGCTGCTCCAGGACGTGATGGTCTCCACTGCACAGGAGAAACTCAACGAGGCCCAGGAAGTGGTGACCAAACTGGAGGCCGAAGTCAAACAGCTGAAGAAAAAAGATAGGGAATTGAAAGAGCTCATCAACTGCCAGGACAATATCCACTTCTTGAAGGTCAGACGATGGTTTCATCAGATTTGGTGACGTGGGGTTTATAAAACTGAGATATAATGTCACAGAGAGCACATGAATGATCTTTTCATACCTCGTCTCCACAGACGCATCAGTCTCTGTGCTGCCCGCTGGAAGGAGGAGATCTGGGAGCTGTAACCGTGAACCCTGAAGCCACGTTTGATCCTGTCAGGAGCGTCGTCGTCCAGCTGAGGGAGAAAGTGGAGGAGATGTGTGACCAGGAGCTGGACAAGATCAACAAGACAGGTACAAACACACACAGGTCTCACAATCACACACACTGAACTGCTGTCATGTACAGGGTCACTATAGGGTCATTATCTGTGTCTCTCCTCAGTGTACAACACCACAGCGTTCACAATAGCGGACCGCAACGGACAGAAGACAGGAGGCATAATGAAACGCAAGTCAATTTCACTACAGTTCATTTGTTGACAAATATGTCAAATTCAAAGTGGAATGAATGTTTTATACACAGTATTGCCAATGCAAAGATTAGAGACATGGAAAAAAGATAATCTGAAGAAAAAAATATTAAAAGATAAATTATTATAAAATCTTTTAATACAATCTTACTATAAAAATAAATTCTAAAAAGAAATAAAAAAATGTCAAATTATTTTAATATATTTGTAATTTGTGTGTGTGTGTATACACACACACACAAATCACACACACACACACACACACACACACACACAAACAAAATTAAATTAATATAATTTTTTTTTTTTGCATCACAGTGTTTTCTGGAAAAGGAGCCAGAGCCACTCGTGCACAAGGTATGAAAACAATGAATAAAACTATTTTTAATTTAATTTAATGTATTATTTTTATTTTTTGTCTTAGAGTTTCTAATGTATGTGAACATTTTCAGGACCCCCACCACTGCCTTCAGTAAGCACACGAGGAACAGGTAATTTTAATTTATTTTGTTTTATTTTAGCAAATCAAATCCAGCATCAGTTGTGCTGTAAGTATTTTTCTTTCTTCAGTGAACACACGTACACAAGCTGTCAGAAACAATGAGCCAAGAGGTGAGACTGTTTGCTGACAAAGTGATCTGATTTAACTTTTTAAATGTGTTTTTAGAATGAGTTTGTATGACTGTATGTAGGATTTTGAATAGTATTATTATCAATATTTGTTTATATCAGTTAACAGAGGTGTTACAAACTCCCCAAGACCAGCCAGATCCCCAAGAGAGGAGAGAGATGACAGTAAGACATACGTCTCACACACTTTTACTCGTGTATGTCTGTAATCATCTGTAGTTTGTCATTCATTGTTTAGTTTCTCACTCTGCAGCTGACAGGAATCGCAGTTCACTGAGACCAAGAGAAACACAAAGGAGAGAGGAAAGAGAAAACAATAATGGTGAGAATGAGATATATTCATAAAGATATAAAAATAAGCATCTGTCTGGTGGAGTTTTGTTCATTGTTAATTTGATTTCTCAGCAGACACCTGGAGTTTAAGTTCAGTGAGATCAAGAGGGAGACCGAGTGGAGAAGACAGAGATCAGGGTGAGCTTTAATGGCTGAAAGATGTCCAGGTCATATCCTATAATCAAAAGACTGAAAAAGGAAAAAAAAAAATTTTTTTTAGAACCATAAATATTATTTTGCATTACTTTTTATGACAAATGCATGTATAATGTATAAATGCATTAAATGCAGAGTAGAAAATTTAGATGGGGCTAGGAATTGGGCTATAGCGTAAAAATGTAAAAAAAAAATTCCCTATTTGATTCTGGGGTGGAATATGACTCAAATGTATCCTGACATTCACCCCTGTGTCAATTTATTTGTCATTTTCTATTATCACTGTATAGAAAGAGAAAATCAGGCCTCTCAAAGACGTCAAAGCACACAGAGCAGAAACACACGTGATGAAGAACAAGGTGAGACGACACGGGCAAACACATTCTAACCAGCACACTGTCATTTTGATTTAAATGAAATATAACAGATATTGTCCCCGACTTGAACCCCACTTTAAATACTTTGCATTCTTTCTAAACCAAGCACACAGTGTTTTAAAGCTGTTTTCCTTTTAATTGTCAGCGGACCGCTGGAGTTTGAGTTCAATCAGACCGAGACTGAGGAGAGAGGACAGAGAACAAGGTGACGCTTGATTCATGTCCGATTATTGAAATTTAACACAGAGACACTTTTAAGAATTGCATCATGTTTGTGTCTGTTTTCCCTCGCGACAGTCAATGGAGAAGCTCCGAGTCCCTCGCAGCAGAGGTCAAACGCTGTGGACAGACAGCAGCCGGCCAGACAATGTGAGCGACAGCAGCTCAAACATACACTGCTATCAAATCAAGACGTTGTGTTTCTAATCATATTTCTACATTTCCTCATTCTGTTCTTCATCAGCGGACAGATGGAGTCTGAGCTCTCTCTTACCCAGAAACAGGAAGAAGAGACAGGACACGGGTGAGCGAAAGAATACACAAATGAGGACATGTGATGGAGTTCTGTTGCTTTCTAGTTAACTAAGCTTTGGGGACAAATGCGTAGCTGAAATACGCTCACATAAACCCTCACACAATGAAACCAAGCTTAGGCTTGTTAAGATATCTTTACTAGTCATTCTGGTTTGTCTAGAATCCAGATAAACGCCTGTATTTCCTGCTCATGTGAACTGTGCTCAAAGAATATATGTCAAAATGTCCTTGTTTTTGTCTGCATTTGTTGCGTTTTCAAGCATGTGTCCAACAAGAGCTTTTAGATTTTATTAACCTTTTAAATAAAATGTTTTGTCATCAGTCATCATTACATCTTAAATTATTTCATGTGTCACATTTCAATCACTCACAGTGAAAGAGGCCACACCCACTATCCAGGAGGCGGAGTCAGCGAGACCTCGTAGCCTCTCCCGTGCCAGTGCCTGTAAGTCACTCACTGTACACTGACCATTCAAGATTGATTTGAAAATATACATTACATTTTAAATAAAATAATTTACATTTAGAAATTCATATAATTTGCCATCTACATAATTTAGAAATGTATGCATTCAAATACAAATAATAATGAGAGGATGAAAAATGGTCATGAAAAACCAAATTATGTGGTTTACATATTTTTTTTCAATGAAATGAATAGTTTTATTTAGCAATTTGCATTAAATTGATCAAGTGACAGTAAAGACATTAATGTTACAAAAGATTTATGTTTCCAATAAATGCTGTTCTTTTGAATTTTCAATTCAAAGAATTCTGAAAAAAATGTCAGTGTATCAGAATGATTTCTGAAGGATCATGTGACACTGAAGACTGGAGTAATGATGCTGTAAATTCAGCTTTGCATCACTAGGTTAAAATATATTTAAATAGAAAATAAATTATTATATTTCAAAAATACTACCAACCCACATATTTGCCTTAGTCAAATTAGCTCTAAAAACAGAAAATTGTTGTAATTGTTAAATATCTAAAAACTAATATTGACTGTATCTCTCTTCTCTCTGTAGGGGGAGAGCCAACAGAAGGTAATATTAAGGTTTTTGTTTGTTTGTTTGTAGCTTTACAGCTAGTTAAATTGTAGCTAAATTGTTTACATGTAGGGGAAAGATTGATCACTGTCTCACTCTGTTTCTGTCTTTCTCTCTGTACAGTGAATCCTGGGCTGTTCCTGGACTCACCTACTGACAGTCCAGTCGTCAATCCTGCTTTTCCCACATGTCAGCATTTACAACAATATCTTTTACACTACACACATCATATTATGAAAGACAGATGGATGAAGGGATGGGTGGATGGATAGATGGGTAGATGGATTGGTGGATAGATACTTGGATGGATGGATGGATGGATGCATGGATAGATAGATAGATAGATAGATAGATAGATAGATGGATAGATGGATGGGTGGATAGATACATGGATGGATGTGTAGATGGATGGGAAGTTGGATGGTGGATGAATAGATGTATGGATGGATACATGGATGAGAAGATGGATGGATGGATAAATACATGGATGGATGGATGGAAAGATAGACAGATAGGTATAAAGTAGTGGTGTCAAAATTAGCGCGTTAACGCATGCGATTAATTTTTTCTGATTAACGCGTTAAAAATATTTAACGCAATTAACGCAGGGGCGGGGCTAGGGTTGGCCACCCCATTCGCAACTGCTGCCTCTGTCTCTTTTTTCTTGAAAAGGATTGCGTTTATTTAGATGCAGAACGTCTTTATGACCACATCAAACGGGAGACGTTTCAGACGCTGTTCTATGCTTTCGCTTCGCCAGGCGCGAGTCAAACGAGCTGAAAAGATACTGTGCTCAGTAGCTGACGCGCTCTTCAAATACACTCACAAAGGTGCCGGCGCGCGCTGTAGCCTGTATCATTTCATATCAAACAGCGAAAGAAACTACGTGCATGCAATGTCCTAGTTATGCCGTCAGTTAAGGCATGAAGTTACCAAAAAGGCGATAAGGCGATTAAAGCTGCCTTAAAACTGCGTGCATGCAATATGTTATATATGCGTCACATTTAAGAACATGTCTCTGAAATGGTTTTAAAAACTGTCCTGAGGCACCCCAGCACTGTCTCCCTCATCTAAAACACCCGATTCAACTCGTCCGCTCATTAGTAGAGACTGAAGTGGGTCAGAAAAGGTAAAGAGAGTTGCATTTCAGATCCGTGTCACGTTCAGCAGCAGCAGCTTTTAAAGCTATAGCAAGCAAATAAGCTAATAACCAGCTGCTGTGATGTCTATTAATCCAAGAACCAAAGAAAAAAATGAGGAAATCAATAACTTTTATAGCTTTAATGGGTTCATCTATATTTAATTTAGAATTTAGTGTTTGGTAAGTATTTATTTTCTGTATATTTCTGCTGAAGGGCACAAGTAGCTAAATATGTAATTTATTATAATAGGTTCATGTGATGATTGTTTTAAGTTCACTTAAATTAGAAGTTAAGTCTAATAAATGTTAAAATTTATAGATCTAAATTATACTGTAATGCTGACTAACTACAGTCAATGGTTAAATATTCAGGGGAAAAAACTATTTTATAGAGACATCAGTAGTATTGATATCAGTGATGCTGGCCTTCAATCATAAAAAAGATGGCATTAAAGAAATATTAAAAATATACTGTCTTTATGTTGTTTGTACATTGTACATTTGAAGATTGAATGCGAAATTATTGCAATATAAAAGTATATTTAAAAACTTTAATGTTAGGTGGAATTAATCGCGATTAATTTTAGAAAAATGTGCAATTAATTAGTTAATTTTTTTTAATCGATTGACAGCACTAGTATAAAGACATACAGATTATCTAATAAACTGTTCACCACCATATTAATCAGAAATAGAATAGTGTCACTTTAATGTCCTATTAAAATGTGTCCAGTTCATTTTTTAAAACAGCATTCTTTATTAGATGTAATTTTCCATATTTCCTTACAGCTTGTAGCTTTTGTCTGATTCTTTTTGTGTGTTTTTTTTACAGTGAGAGAAATTAACATTGACAGTATTCAGGCCCCAGTGCCCAGAACCAGAGACGAGTTCCTGCAATGTGAGTTTATTTCTCACATATCTTGTCTTTTCATTCTGTTTCAAGTTTATTTGCTGATCTGTTTCTCTGATCTATTAGATGCTTGTGATTTGACCCTGGATCCAAACACGGCCCATCGGCGTCTGGTCTTGTCTGATGGAGACACCGTGGCCACCCTTCAGCAGACGTCTCAGCCATACCCCGACCTCCCTCAGCGCTTCGACGGCTGGACGCAGGTGCTCTGTCTCCAGCCCCTCTCCTCCGACCGCTGCTACTGGGAGGTGGAGTGGAGGGGGCGTGGCTCCTCTCTGGGTGTGGTCAGTGGTTCCATGTCCCGCAAAGGGGCGGATTCGGGGGCGGGGCTTGGGTATAACAGCCAATCGTGGAGCTTGGAGCTGTCAGACATGTGCTGCGCAGCCATGCACGCCAATCAGAAGATGGAGATCCCTGTGAACTACAGCCCTCGAGTCGGGGTGTTTCTGGACAGGACCACAGGGACTCTGACTTTCTATAGTGTGGATGACGAGTTGGTTCCTCTCCATGCTTTTCAAGGGTCGTTCCCACCACCGCTGTACGCTGCGTTCGGGGTGGGCTGTGGGGTCGGCGTGGGGCTGGATTTTGCCATGGGGCAGTTCAGCTCCACGTCAGACAGCATTAAAATCTGTCTCTTGTGAACTGAGCAAATCTCACAAAAATAATATGCAGGGCATATTTCACCCCAAAATCAAAAGAAAAAAGAATGAATTATATTTTGCAAGAAAATTAAGCCTATTGGTAAGACCAAAATTATTTTTCATAAAGATTCAGTACTTTCCCCTCCAAATTTGTTACCATAATGTTTCTAGTAACATTTTTGTGCAATTATACAATTATGATTTTCATTTCTGCAATACAGCCATGTTAATCATTCTGTCTAGACATTTTTTTTCAAATCTGCAAAAATAAAATTCATAAAAAATTGTATTCATATAACAGTAATAAATAAATACATAATACATATGTATAGTAATGAGAAGTGAGATATAATTATTATTAATTGTCATAAAAATGCTTTTTTTTTCATTGAATGGGTTTTTCCTTTTATGGCAAACAATTACTAAAATAAATTATCAAAATTATTAAATTCAAATATGTAATTATACTGCACATAAAAATAATTGTTCTACCAATAGTCTTCAATTAAAAAAATAAATAAATTTTTTTTAAAATTAAGCACATTTTCACTTTCATAGCTTGTAGCTCAATATTTGTTTGTAATTCTCATTATGCAATTATGATTTTAATTTTGGCAGTAAAGCAAGTTTTTGTAAATCTGCAAAAATAAAATTTTATTTATAATAAGAATAATGAAATGTTACAATACAAAAAACAAACAAACGTGGCTTTAATTCTGAAGATATGTTTAATTTTTTATGCAAAATGTAATTTATTTTTCTCTTCTAGACATGTTTATCCACCCTTTAAGGAATAAAAATTGTATGGTTATGGCAAATAATTATTAACAAAATAATGATTAATGTAAAGCAAAATAACTTATGCATAAGGGTGATTATTTGTACTGTCACTATAATATACCAAAAATGTTTGTAAACTTAAAATGAACTTGAATAAAAAGTGAATTTTTAGCTCCTGTGTATAGTTATCAAAATCCTCAGGATGAAACGACAGGAACAGTAACATTGAATTTGTTTGTTTTATTATAAAAAAACAACAACAATGATACCAATACAGGGTTCTGACAGCTAAACACAGGAAAACACACCGAGGCTGTGGTTACTACGTCAAAAGCACAAAAGAAATCACCTGGTGCTTGATGTCACAACTTGTGGCATCATCTTCAAGCATTGACCTTTGACCTCAATGGCAGCAGAGAGACATCAACAGCAGGATGTAAATAAGGACACTTTGATACAGAAATCAAATCATGCGTTTAGTACCATACACTTCAGCTGGGATTAGAGATAAAGCTAGTGATGTATAGATGCAGCAAGCATGCTGGTATTATTCTCAAGGAGTTGTACGATGTGATTCATTAGACCAAGTTTCGATTGTGTTTCTTGGCATAGCTGACATAAGCTTATTAAATGTCTTTCCTGTAACAGTTTCTGAACCAAATGGTTTTCCCTGTGCTGTCATCATGCCATTTACTAAAAAGCACAAAAGGTCAGTTTACCACAAAAACAAACACATTCATATAAGTTTTAGCTTATAAAATGACAATTCAGGCAAGAAAGACAAATCATTTTGGTTTAAACCCAAAAAGCTCTTTGAAACTTAAGTCCCTTCTCAAACTCCACCAAACACATGAAATATATTAAAATCTCATTCCTAGCTGAATGGTTAGTAAATAATATTAGCTATCGCTCAGGTTAAATGTATTAACGTACTCTAGTCTTACCCTACTGTTAGATAACACATGTAATGCCTATTGACTAAAAACACAATTCTAGTGGGTTAAAAATGAAAAGTGCATAAAATGAGGAAAGTAGGGAAATAAGTGAAGATTACAAGGAAGCGCAATCGGTGTCATTCATTCAGGGGTCAAAGTGTCAAGACCATGTAAGACAGTGGTTGACATCTTTAGGGCTACTTCAGAAAGGTTTCTGTTTTCACAAAAAATACAACTTGTATGCTTTATATTTAAGGGGTGTAAATGCAAATAGAATGAGAACAGACTGATAAAATATATCCTACTCTATTAAAGATGGAAACCTGGAGCAAAAATGATCAAAAGAATCAAACTCCCTTGTCTTTAGGTTTCAGTCGCAGAATCATTTTAAGCCAAACTTAAAAATACAATCTGCAGTGATGCCTTTTGTGTGAACAAATCACTAATTTCCCTTAAATACACAGTCCCTGAATAATTTTCAAATAACATCATTTTAAACAAGGTTACATGTAGCAGAACAAGTGCCTGTACAAACCCAAATATATCCTGAGCAATCCAGATCTGCTCTTTTGTGACAAAACTTCCCAATAACCAATTCAGTGCAAAGAAAAATAAGGAGCTTACGTCCAGATACACCAGCATGCTGAGGGACGCAAATGCTTGCTTAGACCTTCCACCTGCACCCGTAATGATGCAAAAAGATGTTCTACTAAATGTCTAAAAGGCTTTAGCTATCTATAATGCAGGACGGACTGACCAACTACAATGAATCAAGTCAAACCCCTAAAATGAGGCTGTGGAGATGCGACCATCTATTTCACTTGCCATATTCCATTCTTGTTTGTGTTTATCACCTCAATCTTGTTTATATGATTCACTAGGATGAATCAAAGTGACAGTAAATTCACTTTAAACCTGCACAAACCTTCATATTTCCAGTTCTTTACAGCATTCCTTTAAACTTCCTTCCATCGATTCAACATTCAACAACCCTCGACACGTACATATCCCCTCTTGATCTATCCGCCACTTCACAACTCCACAGCCTCATATATGTTAATAAAGAGAAAATAAGCGCAATGACTTGTTAATGAAAGTAAATACAGGATAAAGGGACATAGATGAACAATAAAGGAAAAAAGAAATTTAGATGGAGAAAAATAGGATTAGAAGTCTTAGTTTCCTCTTGAGTGCTATAAGGCCTTTAAAAATCTTCATTTTAACATAAACATGGCAACAAGACACTTTAACTTCATTTTTGTGCTTTAAAAACAACCTTAAATGTCTTTCAGCCTCTTTTTCCGGGGAACTGATGGTTTAATCAAGGATTTGAGGGATAGATATAAAGTCACTCCTGTTGGTCAGAGACCACGCCCACATCCTTATGAATTATGTAGATGGGGCGGGGCCTGAGAAAGGGAGGCGTGTCTACGTGTGCGGCACGGTTCGTTTAGGTTCCCCCATGGTGGAATGGGAAGGGCCAGGGAGGTAGGGTGAGGGGGCGGGACAGGAAAGGACGGACTAGAGACGGATGCGCTACGGCGGCCAACCATGGCAGGCAGACTTTGATTTCGCCGAAGCCCATCCAATAAGCTGCCTCCTCCTGTTGCTAGGAAGGTGGCAGATTCCTGTGGATGGGCGCCTTCGGCGTCTGACCCTTGGAGGACTTTTTTATCCAAGCCTAGCTTGCGAAGATGCTTCACGAGGTTGACAGCGTGGCAGTCGGGTTTGGTCGACGGCCCATGAGGAGATCGATCAGGGCTCAGGAGATCCGGTCGTGAGGCACGGCCGAGTTTCAGTCCGTAGACGTCTTGCAGGAAGAGCTCGGCGGGACGGGATGCTAGGAAGTTGTCCGAAGAGGTGGATCGGGAGTCGAAGGGCACAGGAGAGGGGCATGGGGAGTGGGAAGGGGAGTTTGGAGGAGTGCTGGGAAGACGACGTAGAGAAAGAGGCTTTTTGGGTGCTGTCACAGCAGCGGGACCCTGAGCGGAGATGCCTTTCTCCAGCAGGAGCTTGGCGAGACCACCAGGGGGCGCTGCAGGACGGCGAACGGGGAAAGAGTCCCCCAGACTCAGCCTGCAGGGTGTGACTGGAGTACTGGGACCGGTCCGGAGAGAACTCGGGGTGTTATCACTCACAGAAGGACTGCAGGCAGAGCTGATAAACAGAAAGAATACAGTAATATGATCAAATAGATCCATGCATAAGAATATATCACAGAAAAAAAATATAAATAAATAATATTATATATATATATATATATATATATATATATATATATATATATTATACACACACACACACATACACACATACACACACACATAATATTGAGAACCAATTTAAGTGAATGAATCAATTTTATAATTATATATTATTATTAGTGCTGTCAAATGATTAATCGCGATTAATTGCATTCAAAATAAAAGTTTTTGTTTGCATAATATATGTGTGTGTACTGTGTATTTATTATGTATATATAAATACAAACACATGCATAAATGTATTTTGAAAATATTTACATGTATATACATTTATATATTAATATTCTTATATATATATATATATATATATATATATATATATATAAATATATTTAATATATAAACAACATTTTTCTTAAATATATACATGAATGTGTTTGTATTTATATATACAAAATTAATATACACAGTACACACACATATATTATATAAACAAAAACTTTTATTTTGAATGCAATTAATCGTGATTAATCATTTGACAGCACTAATTATTATATGTAATATCTTATTCAAAAAAATAATTAAAAAATTAAAAAAAACATTAAAATAAAATAAATTGAAAGCAATTTTTTTCCAATTAATAACTATTGACTGAATTCCTCCATATGTTTTTAACAGTTGACAAAGATTAAGTGCCAAAATAATAAAAGATAATAAAATATATATATATATATATATATATATATATATATATATATATATATATATATATATATATATATATATATATATATATATATATATAATATTATTTTTTTATTATATATTAATATTATATATATTAATAGAGTTGAGAAAGATTAAGTGCCAAAATAAATGATAAATTAAAAATAAATAGACAACACTTATTTCTATTTTGTTAACTTTGCTGGTTGCACATATAAACAAACATACAATGGGACTACTCTGATTCATCAGCGTAGGACTCTTTTGAATCAGTTCTTCTTTTGTGTTTTTTATTGGTTTTTACGTAAAAGTTCTTTATAATGAACAAATCAGTTTCAAACTCACGTGCATACTAAAATCTGACAGTTTCTGACTTACTAAAGTTCAGTAAGACACCAAACACAACAGCAAAAATAAAGACAGTTATCAAATGATTCACATCCTCAAACTGCTGTTTATTAGGGGTGAAAGGTGTTGTACCTGGGTGTCACCTGTGTGCTGTCACTGGGATGCAGGATCCGGCAGGTAGTGAAGGTGTATGTGGAAAAAGTGGAGCTCTGATATTTCCCAGGATTTATAGCTAAACACAAACAAAAAGTGATCAACAAACATGCAAACATGCATTTTATACAGAAACTGGAAAACAAACAGGCAATGGTGTTTGCAGTGACAGCTGTTTACCTGTAGAGGACGCTTTAGATCCGAGATTCAGCTCAAACTGTGGAGTCGCTGATCCGGAGACTCCAGAACTAACTGTAGGAGCAGAGCTGGCTGTCAGGTTTACTGCTGCTGCTAAGGAAACAGCTGTTGCTATGGCCACAGGGGAATTCCTGAGGGATGCAGGAAGGGGCGGGACATTAACTGGGCTTTGGACACGCCTCCTCTCTCTCTTCTCTTCCGGAGTGGATGATGAGCGCACGTTAAATGTGATTCCCTCCTCTTCCTCCTCCTCGTCTTCCTCTTTTATCTTTGCATCCTGTGGCTCTTCCTCTTTTCTCTTATGTTCCCACGGTAGTTTCTCCTGGTCTTCGTCCTCTTCGAGGTCAGCCAGGTGGTAAACATTGTCCTGAGGGAGAGGGCGGAAGCCTTTGGTAACTACGCCTGGATGGGGGTCTAGAATAGTGGCCAGGTGAGGTTTAGCGAGCTGCTGCCAGTGATGAAGAGTCAGAGAACCTGAAGATCAAGCCAACAGGAACAAATACTCAAGAAACATGGTAACACACTGCAATGTGCAATTCTTTACCTTCAGGCATCATCAACAAACAATGATCAATACTGCTACTGAATTTATTCATCTATGTTAATTGCTTATTTCTATATATACACACTACTGTTCAAACGTATGGGGTCACTGATGATAAGAATATTCTTAATAATAATTTAAAAAAAAGTTTTTGAGCAGCAAATCAGCATATTAGAATCATTTCTGAAGGAACATGTGACACTGAAGACTGGAGAAATGATGCAGAAAATTTAGATTTGCATCGTAGAAATAAATTACGTTTCACATAGAAAACAGCTGTTTTAAATAATATTTCACAATATCACTATTTTTACTGTATTTTTAATTAAATAATTGGTGAGTATAAGAGACTTCTTTTAAAAACATTAAAAAAAAAAACTTTTGAATGGTAGTGTATACTAACACATTTTTAACAGTTTTAAGTAGTATAAATTAAATGCATAAATTAAATAAACATCATTCTATTATGAATGAACATGAACAATAATATATTTAAACTTTTTTTTCTAATTTAATAAATGCTTTTAAAAATAAAATTTAGTTTGGCAAACTCAATACAACAATAACAATATATATAAAAAAACTAAATATATTTCTTTTCATCAATTTATAATTGTGAAACCTTTATAACCAGAGAAAATTAAATGTAACATAAAAGGAGAAATTTATCCAAATGCTCACAATCCATACAGTGACTAGCTTATCTGTTTAAAAGTTGAAATTTCAGAAAAACTCGGCTCTTTTTATCAGCACACTACTCTCTACTCACCTTCCATTGGTTTAACAATCTGCAGTTTTTCAGGGAGAAATGTCTTGAAACAGCTGGAGGAGATGGAGAATTCTGATAGGTTGGTGAAAGACGAGACTGTGCTTCCCATTGGTGAACTGCAGCCGCTCCCGCCCCCTTCCGACTCCGCAGCCGCCAGCTCCTGCAGCTTCCGCTCTCTCTCGGCCTGGAAGAACTGTCGCTCGCACAGGAAGTTCTGCCTCCGCAGGGAGAGGCGGTTTATGGCTGATGTAAGGTCGTTTCCTCCGGGAGAGCCGGGCTGACCCAGACGAGAGTTCTCTCTGCAGCACGCACAAGACGTGTGTTAGAAGCACACAAAAGCATTGTGGGTATAAACACATTGTGCGGTCACACTCACTTGGTGGCGTCCACGTCTCCAGCTCCTTCCTCTGTGTTGGGTGTGTGTGATTGATAGGGCACTGGGGTCATGACCACGCCGCTGCGGGCGGAGCCAGGGATCGGAGGCACTGCGGCAGCCGCTCTCATCACCGACTGATTGACAGACCGCACCGTCTGGAACACGCGCTTGTGGGTTGACCTTCAGACGGAGCAGACAGGGGTCAAAGGTCAGTGCTGCTGAAGGATAAAATGACTATTATAACTCTGTGTGTGAAGGAGAATGGTGAGCGTCACCTCTGGTCCTGGAAGGTGATTTCCTCTTCTACACTCAGCTCTCTTCTCATAGTACCTTCAATCTCAGCTGCCAAAGAATCCTGAAGGACATAAAAAAAATGAGCAATGATTATATACCTGTAAACCCAAAGCAGAGAGACAGAGACTGCTCCATGCAAGAATAAGTGTGCTGTAAATATAAAAAAAAAAAACAAAAAAAACAAACACAACAACAACATCAGCAAAAAACCCCAAAACGACATTGTCAAAACAAAAACTAAATAAAAAGTAATTAAAAATAAATAAAATAAAAATAAAACAAAATGAAATAACAGGAAAAAATAATAATAAAAAAAAAAAAAATTCCATGCACTATATAAAAGTATAATGGTTAAAATTATTTATGAAAATATATACTAGATTGCAATGTGAATAATAATGCATTAACAATTTCTAATAAAGCATTGCATATGCAGATTACTGAAATGGCTTTTATTAAGAACAGATGTGATTGAAAAAAATATCATTTTAACAAACAAACGTGTATGAGAGAGATGGCGGTGTGGAGCAAGAGATCTGTGTTTCTCACCATAGGATAGAGTCCGTACGACAGGTGTCTGCGCAGGCCTGCAGATGGCGTGTTCTTACTGCGCAGCTCCTTAATCTCCTCCTGAGACTCGTGTAACATTCCCACACACTCGGCATTCCTGTCTGATAGCTCCTTCAGCTAAAACACACACAGAGACACAGACAGACGTTTATATTCCACAGGCCACGGGTGTGTGTGTGTGTGTGTGTGTGTTATAATACAGCAGAGCAGGCCTGTATTACTTTATCAATGTGAACGACCTTGATCTTTTTTATTTTTCCTATTGTGTTTACATGCGTTTCATAAAAAGCTCTTAAAATGACAACAATATTGTTTATTGCAATTACATCTGGGACAATCTATTGTCCCAAAAATGTGTTATCGTGCCAGCAAAGAGAGTTCAATACCCTGATATACATGAGATTACAGATAGTGATCGACCGATATTGATTTTTTAGAACCCGATACTGGCTATCACTTCTTATTATGCTTGTGTCTCTGATAACCTATATGCAGAACCGACATTATTTACTGTTATAAAATACTTCACTTGGTTTTTCCTCTTTTCAATATCTTTTTTTTAAGTGTCGAAAATTTGCAGTCTTTCATGTTAAATTTAATCTTCATATTACAACAATAAACAAATACATTTTATTTATAAAAGAATGTGTTAATAACACGATTATTATTTAATACAAAATAAATGTAGAATGTCTAATGTTTTCAAATGGAGAAAATAAATAAGACAGGAGTCATATCAACTTCTTATAAACCTACTAAAACTGTAGTTTAAAATGCTGTTTAATGGAGTCAAGAATAATTCACTGGATAATGTTAATTCACTGAATAATATTCTCTGGAATATAACAAACTTTTACTAACTTTTTTTTAAATAAATTCAAAGTATTTTATTGCATTTCTTAACTGGAATGTTATATCAGAATTATTAATGTTTTTGTCCCTCTAGATTATGAAATGCCTGCTGACAGCGCGGTTCATCTATGCATTTACAAAGAACTATAAGCTACTCAAACTGCGATCGCTCGCGGAGATAATAAATAATTAATTTCCATAGAGTTGAATTTATTTAGATGTTTATTAGCGAAATAATGGTTGTATAGTAAATGTTGCTAAAATAAGTGTTTTAAACAAGTGAATCTTATTAAAAGTTACATGCGGAGGCCGTGCTGGAGCATTTCCTGAGCATCAACCCGCTGAGTGAACAGCAATATAAGCGGCTTCATGAGACTAATGATTATGATATACAACAGAGAGAGAATTAATTCAGCCTTTATTTCCAACATGCGCTCATTCATGGCTGTATTGTTTAACTCTTATGCAAAGTTACGTCCTTACTGGAGAGGACTTGACGGATTTAAGTGTGTCGAAAGCCAGTCCGTCCGCACTCATCCGCTGGAGAGTATACTTTGAAAGCTGCGCGGACGTCGTCAAAGCGCGAGAAGGGACAGAACGCGGGAAAGTGAACTACTCCGGGCCTTAGCCTCCACGTGACTCCGATTCACGAGACTAACGATGAGCATAGACAACAGAGAGAGAATTCACTCCAGCGCTTATTTACAAATATGTGCTCATTCATGGCTGGGCAAGCATTATTTAATTCAGGCAAAGTTACATCTTTAATGGGACAGGACTTGACGGATTATTTATATGACTCCGTGAGTTGCTCTCTATTTCTTAGAGCCAAGCTGCATAAACTACATAACAGGCATTTATGTAATGCATCTAATTTGTGCATTAATGGCTGTTATGTTAAATAAAGTTTACTAACTACAGCAAATCAAGTACTTGTGCATGCCGTTGTTGTTGTCTCGTCTCCCCTCAGACGCGCTGCAATGGCGATCCTGCACGCAATTCTCATAACACCCACAAGATGGCGGCATTTATCGGTGAATCCGATATTACAAAACCGATATCCGATTATGGTAAAATGCTTAAATATCGGGAAAAATATCGGTAAATCGATATATCGGTCGATCTCTAATTACAGACATGATCACCATAACACTTCCAGGTCACTATGGTCACAGCATTTATTAACCAACCCTGTCCTGTAACTTGTTATAACACTCCAGCTTTTATGGATACATTTCATAAGTTCATCAGAAGTGCAATGATAAGACGGACACACCACATGAATGAATGACGTTACATGAGTTTAAGGCCTTTTCTAAATCTCAGTGACTAAGCTGCTTTGTCTTAAAACTTTAAAATTGATGTTTAAAATGCTTTAAAAGACCTTAAATCAAGTGGATTAATCCTTAACACTGTATTTAAGTAAAACAGGGCTGTTTGTAATCAGAATGATCAGTCTTAATCCAGATTTGCAGATGCAGAGCTGTTTGAGCTTCAGGTTCATTACATCACACAGTATGTACAGTACTGTATGTGGAGTTTTACCTCAGCTGTGAGCTGTCGCTGTGCTTCCTTTGAGGCTTGAAGGTGAATTCTCAGCTCTTCTTTCTCTAATGCCAACTGAGAAACAAACACAGCCATATATGATTATACATCAACATACAGTACCATTCAAGTTTTTTTTCAATGTTTTTGAATGTCTTTCAGGCTCAGCAAGGCTGTATTTATTTGATCAAAAATACAATAAAAACAGTAATATTCTGAAATATTAATACAATTTGAAATAACTGCTTTCTATATGAATATATTTTAAAATGTAATTTATTCCTGTGATCAAAGCTGAATTTTCAGCATCATTACTCTAGTCTTCAGTGTCACATGATCTCTCAGAAATCATTCTAATATGCTGATTTGCTGCTCAAGAAACATTTTGAAAAGAGATCATATTTTTGTGCAAACCACGATACATTTTTTAGGATTCTTTGATGAACAGAAATTTAAAAGAATTTGAAACAGAAATCTTTTGTAACATTATAAATGTATATATGATCACTTTTGATCAATTTCATGCATACTTGCTGAATAAAAGTATTAAATATGGCACGTATCCTGACCTCTTTGACTCTTTGCTGGAGCTCGACGATCTGCGAGAGGAGTTGTGCGATCTCGTCCTGATGTCTCATTAACACCTCGTTCTTCTGGGAGAGCTCATCCGCCAGTGACACCATCTGACTGTTTGACTCTCCTGTTAAACAAACACAAAAATAAACCTACATCACATTCAATGAAGTATATTTAAATGCACGTAGATCCGAATTAATCCAATCCGGTTTCACATTCTAAAGGTTCTGTTTATATGAACCCTAAAGCAATCGATTCACATCATCATTTACATGTGCATAACATGCATTCCAAACAAAACTTCAGCACATGTGCAGAGGCCAGATGTCACATTCAGAACCGGATCATGTCACCAGAGCTACTGTGACTATAATGGTCTTTTTTGCCCTGAAGATATAGCTAAAAAGAAAGCTGAAATTTATGTCAGAAAAACTTTTTAGCAAATATTTAGTAATCGTTAAGTCTCCTCTATGGACCAGTTTGTAATATGCAAGACAAATAAACATGTTCATAAGACATAAAACCTATGTAAACATACACATTGTGGCACTGTGTACAGGGTTTCTACAGGTTTCTACAATGCCATGATTTTATGAAATTAAGACTTTTTGCTCTTATTTAAGACTTTTTCAAAACCTTAATATTTGGAAGGGTGAACTAAGACTTTAAGAATTTTCTAAGACTCGCAGAACCCAGTGTGCATGTGCACATTTTTAAATCTAAGAAAAATAGTTGGATTCAAGTGTTTACATGCTTAATTTTTTCCTACTAATCAAATTATTTCAGGAAAAGTTCGGACTGAGCTCAATCGGTTCAACTGGTGTTCACACGAAAGCTTTCCATTCCGACTGAGCCATCAATCTGATTATTTAGTTGCATATAACCACAGCTGATGAAGTGTTTTTCCTGAGGCTCTGTTGCAAACTCTAAAGAGCCACCCAGCTAACATTTTAGGCATCATAGGCATTCTTCGAGCTTAAAGGCATTTCCAAAATTGCACATTTGCCAAAATCAACAGCAGTTACATGCATTTTTCATTTGTGAAGGACAACATTAATGAGGTTTAATATGCTTCATGATGCTGCTTTTGAAGGCAGATGCCTGTGCAGACAACTTGATTTGGAGCTTGAAAGTCGACGCAGATACTCACGTAGCTCTTTAACGCAGTCGTTCACCAGCTGTTGTTCTTTCTCCTCATAAGTGATGGTCTCCGTCTTCAGGTGACAGGCCTGTGGAAATTCAGACAGAAAATCAGAGGTCACGCTTTCATAAAACCCTTACACTCCAGAGCCCATGACGCACCTCTGATCTCAGGGACAGGTTCTCCTCCTCCAGCTCCTGGAGTTTGGACTGGAGGGCCTCCAGCTGGCTGAGGGCGAGAGCGGCCCCTGCGGGCACGGGGTGACGTAGCGGCGTGGAGCAGCTGGAGTCGGTCTCGCTCTCCTCGCTGGCGCTCGCGACCATACGGAGGAGTTCATCCTTCTTTGCCAACTCATGCTGTAGCTGATGAACCTGATTACATGTGGGATATTGAAGCCAGCTTATACACATTTAGCCTCAATTTTTTCATGTCAAAGCGTGTTGTACCTGGTCTACGGCCTGCGCTAGCTGCTCCTCCAGAGATTCGTTTCGCTCCTGCAGCACGTGGTTCCTCTGCAGGAGAGACTGACCGATCCGAGCGGCCAATTCCAGGTCGCGGTCCCTCTGTGGGACGACACCATAATGCAGACAGACAGCCACTCAAGAGATGTTACTAACAAAAACAAACCAGACAAAGCACTTTCTCACAGTTTGCTGACCAATCACTCACTTCAGCCAGGAGGTGTGTGACCACATCAATGTCATTGTAGGTCTTGGTCATCTGCTCCACGCGGTCAGCGCTGAGGACTATGGTGAGAGAGACAGAAAATATAAATGTGAATGCTTTAAAAAAAAATAAAAATACTGGCAACTACACTAGCGGTGCATACTCAGTGAGACAAACCAAAACAGGAGCAGGAGGGTGTAAAAACACCCACATGCCATATGGCAAGCCCTACACATGCAATACACATGCAGTACACACACACACACACACACACACACACACACTTCCTAACACTGCAATAACATCATGCACAAACCCAAAATGCATTCAAAAACACATGTATTCAGCTTCACTATTAATTGCATGCACTACATAAACCACTGTTCAAAAGTTTGGGGTCAAAATATTTTATTTTATTTATTATTTATTTATTTATAATACTTTTACTCAGCAAGGCAAAAGTGACAATAATCTCATGTACAAATTCAAATAAAAAAAAATTGTATCAGTTTTCACAAAAATCATTTCTTGAGCTGCAAATCAACATATTAGAATTATTTCTAAAGGATCATGTGACACTGAAGACTGGAGCAATGATGCTGAAAATTCAGCTTTGATCACAGGAATAAATTACATTTTACAATATATTCACATAGAAAACAGCTAATTTAAATTGTAATAATATTTCACAATAGTACTATTTGTACTATTTTTTTAAAATCAAATTAATGCAGCCTTGGCGAGCATAAGGGACTTCTTTTAAAAACATAAACCTCTTACTGATCCCAAACTATTTAATGGTAAATGCACACGGATCTAAATCTAAAGTCAGTTTCCTCTACACTACCGACGGCTCTCTACTACAAATAAACTCTAGAACTTTAAAGAGGTCATATTTTCCAGCTATTTTTTAATAATTCTTGTCAAGATTGCACCACAAGTTATTTACCAGTGTCTCATTTATATAATTAGTTTATATAAATTTATACATTTATACAGTAGTTTACTGTTCCATTTTTATGAAAACTCTGACAAGCAATAAATCCTAGTCATCCCAAACACATGCAAAATCAGCAAGACATGTCGTCCACTACTTGATTTTGTTGCACCAAGCAGCAATTTTCCAATTCAGCATGGACAGATAAATTGCTTGCTGCAACATACATAATTAAATAGCACGATTTGGCTACTGTACCTTAAGGCTTCATGCAAATGAGATCTGTTATGATTGGCTAACCTCTTTGCATGTGAAATGAGTAACAATGACAAGTCTTTAATACCAAATAGGTGTTAATGTGGGCGGTCATGTAGTTCATGTTGTTTCAAGTTCTTTGTTGTACATCAAACTTATTTCATGTTTTCCATGATATGACCCCTTTAATGTGAGTTTCAGGTTGCTGTAGGACACTGCAGCACAGTTAACACACCAGACTAGACACGCTGTTTTGCCCGAGGTCAAATACTAGCTCAAAAATAGAAGCAGAAACTAGGAAGGACAGGCGTACTGTAAGACAGATGAGTGGAAAATAGACAGATAAAGCATCAGACAGACCGCGTGTTACCTTTAGAGAGGCTGTTAGAGCCATTATGGGGATAAGAGGAACCAACAGCTAGAAATGCTACAGAGGGAATGAGAGAAAGAGAACGAGAGAGAGAGAGAGGACAGAAGAAGAGAAGGAAGACAGAGAGAAATATTAGATGCTGAGGAATTGTGGTAAACATCAAGTGAAGGGAGAAAATGAGAAACACCATCACCAGCATAGACAGAGAGAGAGAGAGAAAGAGCGAGAGAGGGATAAGAGAGGTGTAATGAAGCACCTGACAGCAGTCACTGTCCCGTGAGTGCTCCTGCATTAAAATAAATGCAATCGCATTAGGTTTAAACACACACACACACACGTTTACAGATGCTTAAGGATACACTATAGCTTTGGCTGTGGATCAGTTCATTTAGTGTAAATGTTTTATGAATTCTGCACCAGCAGACCACCCTGAAGTCTTAAAGTTTTTCTTGAAACGTATCTAGGGTAGAGTTCATGTGAAACGAATTCTTACTCACTGAAGTTAATTGCTGCTGCCATTGTCCTCTCAAGATAATGCAAACATTTACAATTCAGAAAAAAGTTATTTAAATGACAGAATAGACTCTGTTAAATGATAAACACTCATATAACAGCAAGAGGAATGTATGCTAATTGTTTTATACTATATTATGGAGAATATTATCCTGTAATCAGAGTCACCACCAGATTATTTAGATTGAAACACAGATTAAGAGATTCTCTGCTTTATGACCAACACTTCACTAGACTTTAAATAAAACACACAGGAGATCTGTCTCCAAACTACAGCCAAGCAAACAATGAGAGGTAAATATTTAACCTGCTAACCGAACTCTAATTATCTTAATATCTAACCCATAATCCTAAAAAGAATAAGTGCAAATAAACAGATGAAAATTGTAAATGCACACTACCATTCAAAGGTTTGGGGTCAGAGAGGATTTTTTAAAAATGCTTTTAAGTTTTGAGAAGTCTCTTATGCTCATCAGTGCTGCATTTATATGAAAACAGCAATAATATTACAATTTAAAAGAACTGTTTTCTATGTGAATATATTTTAAAATGTCATTTCTGTGATGCGAAGCTGAATTCTCAGCATCATTACTCCAGTCTTAAATGTCACACGACCCTTCAGAAATCATTCTAATATGCTGATTTGGTGCTCAAGAAACATTTCTGATTATTATCAATGTTCAGAACAGGAACTATTACAATACATTTTAGTCTAGGATTCTTTGATGAATAGAGAGTTCGAAAGAAGAGTGTTTATTTGAAATAGAAATATTTTGTAATATTATAAATGCATTTTACTGTCACTTGATCAATGTAATGCTTCCTTGCTGATTAAAAGTATTAATTTCTTCCCAAGAATGGTAGTGTACATCTTGTCTTTAAATGCTAAATTCCCCATACATTCATAAAAATTCCAAATACAATCACTGAAATGATTCATTCTTATTCCCCAGCTCTCTCTAACACACACACACACACACACACACACACACACAGCTGTCCTTACCAGAGGCGAGATGGTGAGCTGGGAGCTCTTCACTCCACTGAAGCATCCTGACAATCACAGCACTTTGTCTCTGACATTAACACATTCCTCTATCCAGACCCAAAAGCACAGCGACTGAACCTTCATTACCACAGAAAGCACAGGAACTGAAGAACTAGCCTCAAAAACACTCATGACTCTGCTGTCCAGCCACAGACGCTCTGATCTGCTCGATCTAGATCAGACGTCCATATATAAACTAACAGTGTCATGAAGAAACCTCAGCAATAAGTGACACATTCGTAATCACAGACATGCGGAGACCTTTGAGCTCAAGAAAAACATCAGCTGGTGTCAGTACGGTCAGGTCACTTCTGATATCACAGCGGCCCTTGCAAAACAGTTTGCTGCAAATTTATAAAACAGGCAAAAATGAGAAACCTGGGATTTATAATTAGCATAATTAACAATGACAGAACACAATAACACTGCAGCAGGGATGTTGGACCTGCAATCTTAAGTGACCCGCCATCCTACTACCAGTGCAGTTATTGTGACCTAAAATACAATTAAAACTATTAAAGATCATTCTTGATAACAGAAACAAAATATAAATATTAGATGAAAATTTTTTACTTATGTAATGCAGGTATTTTAAAGGCAATATTTCAAAATGTAAGTTTATGTGCTAAAATAAAAAAAAATGAAATACATAAAAAAAATGAAAACTGAAATTATAGCTAATTTAAAATATTAATAAATAATAGTGTATAAATAATAGTAAAATAACACTGCCTATACAGATATAAAAACTGATTTGGCAAAATTGATTTAATTAGATTAGCTGTAATTGCATAGAAAACTCTAATTATTATTAACTGATCTGCCAGCTCTAATCTGATAAATGCAACTAATCTGATCCATTTTGACTTTAAATGTAATTAATTAGATTAGATTTAATTGAATATAAAACACAAAATAACTGACTATTAACTGATTTCACATACAAAAATGTACTGTAATGGCTATGGCATTTTTGTGAAAATTGCTAGTTGAATTTATATAGACTTACATGAATTAATGAATAGCCATCTAAGGTTTTACGATGATCTCACTACAAACACTATAGAAAATGTTAGTTCTTATGAAATATGCTGAATTTGCATTAATGAGCTGGTCAGTTGTGTACTGGGATCTTCTATTATGCCTCTCTCTCTATGATATTGTGCTCTTGGTGCCTCTCATGTTCAGCCCTATGATTATAACCCTGAAATAGCCTCCATCTGCCCTCTCTATGCCTCTCATGTTATTTTTAGCAATACATCATCATCCAACTGTGTAAAACTAGGGCAAAACGTCTCAGCATGTCTCTGGCTGTGTTCCCCTCTTTTCAGAGCTATACCCTAAATACCCTCCTCGCTCGTTAGTGGTCCAGCATGTACACATGAGAGCCCGTCCTCTCTGACCCCTGATGGCCCCTGATTAGACAATAACTTCTACTGAGTACTTCTACAGAGTAAAATCAATATAGAACAAAACTAATTCATGAACAAATGACTCTTATAGTCCAAATCGCTTAATGAAACAAAAAATGAAATGAAATTGCATTTAGGAATACCTATATGTAAAGCAATATATAAATATAAAGCAAAGTAGGCCTATTAAAGCAATAGCCTTTACAGAAAATTTTTAACTGCTTGATTGCTTGTATCATAGCAAAATATAAACTATACTATCTTTGCATGACTGCATTGCATGATGATATTAAGACATTATTAATATTAACACTGAGTACAACTGCTTTTAAACAATGTGTATTGTGAAAAGCACCACAAATAATTTTGACTTAAAAAATAATAAAAATGTAACAATTGTAATTATAGTCATAAAAACTACGTATTTGAATATGATTGTTAAAAATAGTAATTTAATGAAAAATAATCAATTATTTACAAAATAGTTATTCCACATCCTGCCCAGTGTTGTCTTCTGAACAATGTGCAATTTAAAGGCAATGAAAATAAATGAATGTATATATGAATGTATTTAAGTAAGCTGTGTGCAAATAAACATTATGTGAAAAATAGGGTAAAATGTTAAGTGTTGCAAATGTTAAAAACTATGTAAATCAACTGTAAGATGAGTCTCCCATGCATTTTCACGTTCAGCTACTTATACAGTCAGGCATTTGCCAGTGTGGGCAGTAAGCAGCTCACTAAGTTTTGAAACGGAGCTGCTATAGTATGTAGTATGGACCAGTGATTATCCTGCAGGAAACACGCTTGGCTCATGACATATGTCATGTTAGTCAGCACTGACAGACTCTTAAAGACATCAGCACAACAAGAGCCGTCACAGATGACCTCAGCAGAAGTGCTTGATCTCAGAGACACAGAGAAACACGAGCCTCCACTTCCTGTTCACTGCAGAAATGAGCAGCACACGCCCTCAACAAAACTGCCACAACAACTCAAAGGAAACGTTCAACAATGCCATCATGCAACGACGCAAACAGACACACACAATACATACTGTATTCACACATGCGCAGAAACACACACACGTGAGTTCAGCCCACATGCCCTCCCTGTCCGTTATAGATGACCTTGCATTGTCAGAAGTCCTGTAGTGTCTGTAAGTGGCACAGATACTTAAAAATAAAAAAAACACGCTCACATACACATCCTTATGCTCAGTGCATGTATGAATCTCAACGTGGTCTCACCTTCTGCAGCATATTGGTCATAAAGCTCCTCATTCTGTATGTTTAGCACCGGCATGACTGCTTTTCTCCTCTCCTCTCTCTATCCATCCATCTGTCCCTCTCCCTCCCGCCCTGTGACGCCCGGCCGGCTCTGCTGTCAGCTGCACTTAAGAGACCTGACCACTGAATTCCTGTGCCCTTGCCAGGGACGGGCACACACACACACACACCCTCAAGCATACGCACACCAGTGTAAGGCAACATTAGCAATGCTACTAGCTTAACTACGTTTCAATGGCGTGACACAAGCTCAGCTGTTACCAAAATAATGTAGATTTGCCAGTAACAAGCCACTTTCCCCATAGTGTCTTGATACAAAATGATTTAAATATTAACATTACAAAATTTAAATATTAATTACAAAAATAATTATTCAAAATTCTAATATGAAACAATTCTAATGATACAAAATAATTATAGTTAATATATATATATATATTTTTTAATCACACTGTACTACACATGTAGCTCTACTGCTGAGCAAACTGAGGTTAAAAAAACATGCCGTCCAAAATGCCCTCTCTCCCTTATGTAACACTGGAAAGTTTGATAGATTTTAATGAATCGGTTCATTCTGACAGTATTTAAATTAACCTATAACAAACATACATTGTTTATTAATCTATTACTTTTTCTAAATGCATGTCATTGATCTTAATGGGAATGATTCATCAATACATACATTTCCAAAATATGATTTTAAAAAAACTGTTAATATCATAAATCCTCTGGTGAAACAATAAGACTAGATATAAAGATTTTTAAAAATCGGAGTAACAAAGAGCATTTTGCAACTAGATAATTAGAAAGTTTACCAAAGGAATGTCCATAACTCAATGTAAAATTCAAGTTTTTAAAATAATAGTTTTAAAAATCCTTGATATTTTCAGGTTTTACATGACCAAGGGAGCCCTGCCTATTACAGACTAATTACAAAAAAACTCAAGCTAAAGTCAACTGCAACCTGACTGTAGTTTAACTCTTTGAATTATGAGTAGCTTATATTTCGGGAAGCTAAATTTTTAAAGAACCTTCCCCAACAACGGCGATAGCAAACAAACATTTGTGTACACGTGTTTGGCAACACACACACACACACACACACACTTACTCATGTAGCGGAAGGTTTCCTCAGCCAGCATCGGTGAGATGGCGCTGGGCTCCTCTGGAGAGCAGGAGGGGGAGATGACCCAGTCCTGACCCTCGTAAAGATACAGCGAATCCCCTCCGCAACTGCTGACACCCCCGTCACACACCTTACTGCCCTCATCTACAAAACAAACACACATCATTCAGCGTCTGGCTGATTCCTCAGGTCTGAAGAGACAGTGTTGCCCAATATGAATCCATGCACGCCATCTGCTGTTCATTCAAGTCAGGACACACTCAGTCATATGATGAGGAATCATTATTTTCTTGATAAGAGTAAAAATATTTTTTCAAAATAACTTTCAGAGCTTAAAACTCCATAAACAGATAGTCTGTAATGTCTGCAACTAGTCATTATTGCCTGATGAGTAATCATTGTATAATTAGTCTGCATCATGTTTTTCTGAGCCATGACAAATGAATCATCCTGACCCATCCCGACCCATCCCTAGATGTCACACAGATGCATCAGCAAATGACCATCCACGTTTACATGTCAGAGATGCCAATTTGGTGATCAGAAACTTGTTTTGAACAGTTTGGTGAACATGTATGTGGAAAAGTTCACCAAACCTTGTGTTTTAGCACCTGCCGCTCAGCATATCTGTCCAAAGACTCCCAAAATTAGAAGTTAAGCTAAAGTTATAATATGATTTCAGGTTAATTATCACAGAAAATTATTTTACATTGTCCACTGGTTTGTTGAAAAGTAAATTTATATGCACAGTCTAGCATGCAATCATTCTAGAGCAATGGTTCTCAACCGCGGGCCTTGAAAATGGCTTAAAATGAACTGAAAAAGAAGACAGAATTTTAAAAAAGCAAAAACAGCTATAAATCGAGAGGAAGCTGATATCACATTTTGACATCTTATTTTAACAAATGTCATTTTTATTGAAGTACCAGGGTTTTAACAGTCTTGCTAAACCTGTATAAAGGAAGGAATTTTAAAAGTTTGATTTTTAGACCTAGAAAATTCATAGAAATGAATTAAATTTCAAGTCATTGACATTTTTATTATGCATATACTTTTTTTTCTAGTTATGCCAAGCACTTCAATATTTGATTAAGTAGAAATTGCTATTTGTGAGTAACAAAATTAATAAGTGACTATCAAAGTTAATAATTTATAATTATTGCATAAAATGTTTAAAACGTATTTCTGTTAAAATACTTCTGTCGTCTTCAAGCTTGCATTTGAGCTGTAAATATGTCAAAATCATCCTTTAGAGGTGGGACAAAATGACATCATAATATAAATATGTTTTTCACTCATGTTTTCAAACTGAAAATATATTCTGTGGTGATCAACACCCTTAGCTTAAGCTGTAATTAACCCAGACAATCCCTGATGCTACATTTACCCTGAAATAAACAATACACACTGCAATTACATGACACACACTTTAAACGACAGTATAAACATTCAAACATACACATGCAGTCTGAACAACACAATATAACAATAAATGTCAACCAGCGGTCCACAATCAATGAAAATTTCCCATGCATTTCAACACATTGGACAGGCTGAAAATGAAAATTTTGGTTAATTTCCCTCTCTTCCCTTCTTTCTCTGAAAAGTTAACAATGCAAATGTCACATGTAGGCTGGAGTTGCTCTGGTTGGGTGAATATCTGATCCAGTGGAGCAGTTAACTCACTGCAGGAGAAAGCCTGTGACTTTCTCTCCCTCTGTCTCTCACATACACACACACACGTTGGTATTTGTGGTTTACGGGGACTCTCCATAGGCGTAATGGTTTTTATACCGTACAAACTGTATGTGCTATTGCCCTACACCAACCCTACACCTAACCCTACCCCTTACAGGAAACTTTCTGCATTTTTAGATTTTCAATAAAACACCATTTAGTATGTTTTTTAAGCCTTTTGAATTACGGAGACATAGGCAGTGTCCTCATAAACCACCTTCAAATTGTAATACCTCTGTCATACCCATGTCATTAAACAAATTTGTGTCCCCGTAAACCACAAAAACCAGTACACACACACACACACCTGTTCCCGCAGCTGTGTCCTTCTTCTCCACGCTCATGGGCTTCACCTCAAACATTCTGATTGGTCAGCTGGGCGAATGAGGGCGGGGCTCCTCACTCATGCCCAATCCGCACGAGCAGAAGACGTGAAGGCCGCTGATGTCACATCCTGCTCTGTATCAAAACACCACGGAGATGCACAGATTCCAGCCTACACCTGAAACACAGAAAATACCATGACATTTAATAACCATATGAGTGTGTGTGTGTTTCCAGAGGCCTGCATGGAAACACGTTTGTGATGCCCTGGTTTATAATCACTCCCTCATTCTCTCTCTGCTGACATTTCAGCTCTGGCTGAGTGTGTCTCCTCCAGCTGTTTGGCAGATTAAGCGTGTATGTGTCTGAGCCTGAGACACAAATCCAACATTTGAACCATTGTGTAAAAAGGAGAGTTATGTGAAAGTCTTCAGTTTATTATTTCCCTTACAAAAAAAACCAAAACATCTATTTTCCACCAAAACACCATAGTTACTACTAGAGATTGTCCAAGTTGTGTTTTTTTAATGACTGATACCTTTCATTTTTATGTTTCAGTGCGCACTACCCAAAATCCATTTCTTATTAGTGTTATTTTAGATTATTTGACAATAATTAAAAAAAAAAAAATCACTAAATATTAATTAGACTTCAGTAATAAAAAACATATACAGAATGAATACTAATAATACAAAATAACAGCACTTCAGTGTCCAAATAGTTTTCAGGCCACTGTCTCTAAAGCTCGACTGTTTTCTTCAGGCCACGTCGCAGCTGTCTTTGAGGGGGAGTGAGGGGCACTTCCTGTTGTTCAGAAACTGAACGGCTCCAGCGTGATTTAAAGGAGCAGACATGAGCTTCCTGTCTTGAGTTACGGAGGGAAGAAAATCCCATAGATGGGATCTTTACAGAGTATGATATTCATTTGGGAAACATGGGTTGGCTTTATCATGGATGAAAGCTGAGGGCCAAAATTCCCTTTACAAACATTTACTTTAATAATCACTCTGCAAAAAAACAACAACAACAAATTAATTAAAATAAAGGAAAAAATAAATAAATAGTAGGATAACAGAGAAGCTACATTTTGTGAACAGATATTGTGAAATATTATTACAATTTAAAATAACTGTTTTCTGTTATATGATTTAAAATGTAATTTATTCCTGTGATCAAAGCTGAATTTTCAGCATCATTACTCCAGTCTTCAGTGTCACATGATCCTTCAGAAATCATTGATTTGCTGCTCAAGGAATTATTATTATTACACAGTTGTCCTGCGTAATACTTTTTGTGGAAACTGATACATTCAGGATCAATTAAATGTGACCCTGGACCACAAATCCAGTAGGGTCAATAAGGGTCAATTTTTTTAGAAATTGAGATTTGTACAACATCTTAAAGCTGAATATATAAGCTTCCTATTGATGTATGGTTTGTTAGGATAGAACAATATTTGGCCGAGATGCAATTATTTGAAATCTGAGGGTGCAAAAAAATCTAAATATTGAGAAAATTTAAAGTTAAAGTTGTCCAAATGAAGTTCTTAGCAATGCATATTACTGATCAAAAATTAAGTTATATTTACAGTAGGAAATTTACAAAATGTCTTCATGGAACATAATCTTTACTTAATATCCTAATGATTTTTGGCATAAAAGAAAAATGGATAATTTTGACCCATACAGTGTATTTTTGGCTATTGCTACAAATATGCCTGTGCTACTTATGACTGGTTTTGTGGTCCAGGGTCACAAATAGAAAGTTCAAAAGAATCATATTTATTTGAAATAGAAATCTTCTGTAACATTATAAATATCAATTTAATTTGCTGAAAAAATACATTAAAATTATTTTTAAAAAAGTAGATTTTCATAGTAAACTTTTACATAAGGGGCCAGAGTCAAACTGTTTACCAGAGTGAAGATGTTTCACCTTGTGTATGTTTGTCAAACTCAGGAGGGTGTGGGATGTGGGTTTTGTGCAGAGAGAGATCAAAACAAACCTGCTGTACTCCAAACAAAAGTGAAAGTGAACTTAGAATTGTACATTGTGTAATGCATTGCATATAATGTTGGGAATAATTTAATATATATAAAAAACCCTTGTTGTAATAATCTTACCTAGCTAATAAATTCCAAATTAAATAAAAAAATAAATAAATGTTTTACATTTTCAAAATTATAGTGCAATTACCTGCCTTCATTTCCAACCAATCCTTATAGAACAAGATCCTAAGCACTTAATCCTCAGTTCATTGCACCCTTTCCTTTACAACTCCATTATTTACTGAACCTGAAAAACTTGATTTAGTCTCTTGTTATTGTCAAAAGGTAAGCAGCTATTCAAGGCTTTTCTGACAAATAATTCAGAACAAGAAAACCATGCATGAATATTTACACTCTTCCTCTTTTTGTCTTTCTCCAGGAAGTTGTTACTTTTTCGGGAAGTGCAAAGCTTACAACCTGTTCTTTTAATATCGAGCCTCATGCCCACAAAGTCTGTCCAGGCCGTTACAGGAAACTCTTCATCATTCAGACAGTCACAGGGTCAATAATATCTCAACCTGACTGGGCAGTAGATGCAAAATTACCATCGCAGGACAAGAAAAACAAGCATATCCAAATATCAGGCTGTCATTATTATTATATTGACACATCAAGCACCACTGTCAGACGCATCCCAAAAGTAAAGGGATATTTGTGAGGGTGCGGTTGTGCTGTTCAAACACTCCTCTGCAATGGCATGACTCCAAACGCTTCCAGCAGCGTTGTATCTGATCCAGACGTTAATGCAGAGCTCATGACAGCTGCCACTGTGATTACACCAGCACAGGCTCTATCTAAGTGACACCTGAAATAAATTACACCCGTCCCATATATTCTCAGCATCCCGTTTTGTTTAAGGGCAAGGAAAGCCGTCAATACACCTCCATTAGCAGCATGTCATGTCATCTGTTCGTCAATCTTCCCTCTCTCCAGCAAGCTGTCTGCAATTATCCAAACCGTTACAAACTACAACAAAACAAACGACACGTGACAGGATCCAGAGGACTCGAGTTTCATTTTGAAGACTGTGAACCAGACTATTTAAGTGGTCAAAAAAGAAATATATCTAGTCAAATGCAAAATTCTCGCAATTAACAGCATCATAAAGTTCACATTAACACATTTTTGAATTTATATACTATGTTTTAGTTGATAAGTCAGAGCTATAGGTGTATATTTAGTCTAGTTAGGCTTAAGAGTGTAACTATTAGTGGAACTTAATAGTATAATAAATTAGTGCTGTCAAACGATTGATCATATCCAAAATAAAAGTTTTTGTTTACATAATATGTGTGTGTGTACTGTGTATATAAATACACACACATACAGCATATATTTTGAAAATGTTTAAATTTTTTATTTATATTATATATAAATATATTTAATATATAAACGTAACATATTTTTCTTAAATATATAAATATAATAATATATATTGTAATAAATATATACAGTACACACATATACTATGTATTTTGGATGTGATTAAATGCAATTAATTGTTTGAAAGCACTATTATAAATGTATATATTTATATATATCAAAATGTTTTTTTAAATACTATTAATAATCAAATTGTTAGGCCAGTTTGTCTTTACAAATAATGTAATCTCTTTTTAAAAAGGACTTAATAAATAAATTAAGATCATATAAAACGAAACGTGTTAAGTTTGGTTGACTGAAAGTCAACAGGTCGTGTTCACGAATTATGAAATTCATAAATCAGATGTCAGTGAAGGGCATATTAATTCTGTTTGAACATAAATCACAACATTCCTGTAATTTGTCACTATGAGCCATTGATTAGAATGAACATAGATGATTATATTTATTTTTAAGATGACATCTGAGGCTCACGTTATGTTAAAAATAAATATAAGCGTCTACATTCAGATTCAGAGCAGAAATACATGAACAAAGGCAGCACAGAGATGCTCTATATAATGCAGCGTTAGGGAAAAACAAGCTATTTGATCTGATGCAACAGATTTCATAATCCCTGCAGATGGCATATCAGATTATCCAGATCTTTAAAAACAGGCAGAGTTATAACAATCAGAAAACACATCTTCACATCCAATAATCACTCATTTCAAAACATACACAATATACATATGCGTTTAACTAGATGCATTGATCTGCATCCCGATGCACAAGAGCCAATGTCCATATGAGCCTCCCTCACATCCGTGATTTTACACCACGTCAAACTCATCCACACACCCTACATACACACTAATATACCTACACGGCTTATCAAAGAGCGGAGAATCTCGCTTTCTTACCTTTAGTTCACTTAAAATCCGTTTTTTCCCCTTGAGCGCTACTGGTGCATGTGACTCCTGTCACTTCGAGCGTTTGAGACAATAAACGAAGCGAAGAGCGCGAGGAGGGAGGGGTATTTGGGGAAGCGTTTAGGGCAAATCTAGCGTCAGTGAGCTACAATTACGTCATATAGTCCGCGACATTTATTTCATGATAAAAGTCCCTGAGAGATTTATTTATTTATTTATAATTTTTAGTGCTGTCAAACGATTAATCGCAATTAATCGCATCCAAAATAAACGTTTTTCTTTACATAATATATGAGTGTGTACCGTGTATATTTATTATGTATATATAAATACAAACACATGCATGTAAAAATTTCAGTAAAATATGTTGTTTATATATTAAATATATTTATATTAGTGCTGTCAAACGATTAATCGCGATTAATCGCATCCCAAATAAAAGTTTTTGTTTACATAATATATGTGTGTATACTGTGTATATTTATTATGTATATATAAATACAAACACATGCATGTATATATTTAAGAAAAACATGTTATATTTATATATTAAATATATTTTTATATAATATAAATTATATGAATATAAATATAAACTTTTAAATACATGTAAATATTTTCAAAATATATACTGTATGCGTGTGTCTTTATATATACAAAATAAATATATACAGAAGACACACATATATTGTGTAAACAAAAACTTTTATTTTGGATGCGATTAATCGCGATTAATCGTTTGACAGCCCTAATTTATATATAATATAAAATATGATAATATACTGTAAATATATAAACGTATACACATGCAAATATTTTCAAAATATATACTGTATGTGTGTATATTTATTATGTATATATAAATACAAACAAACACATGTATGTATATATTTAAGAAAAATATGTTATGTTTATTTATTAAATATATTTATATATAATATAAAATATAATAATATACTGTAAATATATAAATGTATATACATGCAAATATTTTCAAAATATATACTGTATGTGTGTGTGTATTTATATATACATAATAAACACAGTACACATATATATATCATGTAAACAAAAACTTTTATTTTGGATGCGATTAATCGCGATTAATTATGCCATAATGACATAACCTTGACGTAATCTGATAAACTAATCCTAAATATAATGTAAAAACTTAAATTTTCTGTGAAGCTGCTTTGCAACAATTTGAGTCGTGAAAAGCGCTATACAAATGAACGTGAACTGAATTAATAAAGTAAGATTTAATTTTGAGTGTTCAAGTGAAGGACGTGGAGAGAAGATGAAAACCTTCATTATTTACCCTTATTCGAAAATAAAGAACAAATTGTACAATTATTCTAGGGATTCTAAACATGCAATTTAATTTAAGCTCACCACTGTTTTTAGATCACTTCCTATCATTTCAGGAAAAAAATCTTAAATGATTAATTAAATGACAGAGAGGGATAGATTAGGTGCTTTTATTATGCATACCCCTCTAGTTTAGGTTTAGTCGTGTGATCAAGAGACTTTTATTGTGGACATTCCTCTGCTACGTCATTTACAGCGTGTTTGAGAGACTTTTATTATGTAAATATCCCCGGTACGTCAGGCGTGACGCGTGATCAGCTGGGACTGTGAAGAAAAGCTTTGGCAAGTCAACTTACAAATGTTATTGGTTAATGTGAGAGGCGCTGCGTGATTTTTCCTCATACAAATAAAACTGTGATGTGACCGAAGTAACTGTAACTGCCCAGAACTGACGTTCGCCGTCAAAATTAAGGGCGCAAAATCAATTTACAGGAGAACCTCCATCCACATGCATAACAATGGTGAGTTTTTGTCATATCTGCCTTTGAGCTTCTCATCAAACTCAGAAAATGTTGGTATGCATAATATTAGAAAATAATAGTTTTTGTAGCACGTGCGAATAATGTTAATCGTACTCTAAACCATGCCAGAATTCTCTACTACTGTCACCAAATGCATTAATGCAACATTAAACAATTAATATGAAACGGAGTGGATTTAATATTGACGTCCAGCTTATTTTAGACGCTTCTAGTGAACCATTGCTCTTCGTTGAAGATTTTTCTTCTTAACCCTGTTAACCTACATGCAATCACTGTCAAGGACTAGGAAGGACACCTGCTGTTAGTTGCTCTGATAATTACATGATTAATATTTAACATATCATCTAATTTGGGCATGCAAGTTTATGCATATCTATTTGTTTGCTGTATTGTGCACCAATATGCATTATTTATTTTATGTACAGTTGCAGTTTAAAAAAAAAGGGACCTCATCTCGAGCTACATGCATTCAATAATTTTTAATATTTTTCTTATTAATATGAAGTGTAAAGTATAGTCAGGCAAGCATGAACTTATTTCAATGCAGCTAATATTAATTACATAACAACACAAAATGGACAGTAGTTCCCAATGTCACCTGCGGCGATATCAGAGCTGATGCACCCAGACAGATATGACATCCTATCAAGTGATATAACTGAAGATTAAGATGAAGATGAAGATGATGATGATGTCTAGAGGAGATCATACTCATGCAGTCGGTCAAGCGGTGCCAGACACTGATTCCGGCTGCTCTGTTCGTGGACACAGCGTCTGCTACAGGACCAGAATATGGATGCTGATTTCCAGACTAGATGCATTTGAAATCAGGCTATTAAAACAGTTCTTAGAAAATAGAAATGTGAGCTTTGGATCTGGATCATAATGTCATTTAAGCCCTGAAAATTTGATATGTGCTTG
Source organism: Tor tambroides (assembly GCA_021397915.2). Classification (NCBI taxonomy): domain Eukaryota; kingdom Metazoa; phylum Chordata; class Actinopteri; order Cypriniformes; family Cyprinidae; genus Tor; species Tor tambroides. Next base: position 8,662 of record JAFVLL020020401.1, on the reverse strand, counting down.
AAAGCGTCTGCGCTGATGGTTTGCTTCGTAGGACTCTAATGGAGCAGCGTGAGATGAGATGAAGTCTGTGTCTTTTACGCAGTGAAATCCGAGCAAAGCCAGGTAAGCCAAAAACATTTTGCTTTTCAGGCGTATTTTCTTGCAATGAGAAATGCAGTGTGGCACACCGGAAACAGCCATAAAACCACTGCTGGAGTGTTTTTGCAGCTGGACTGATTGTTATTCCCTGTCTTCAGAATCGGATAAATGAACTCCAGTGAAGCATCAGCTCAGCCAAAAGCACCTCATGTCGTTTCTGGTGAGTGTCAAATCTTTTCATCCCCAGCTTGTTTGTGCAAAGCTCAGTGCATTCTGTATTTCATGCTTTCTGTGTTTATTTCTGCAGTTCTTCATTCTGGGTATCAGAAATGTGTTTGCATGAGGGTTTTGATTCTGGGTGTAGTGTTCAGTAAAGTAGTAGCACTTTAGGGATGTATTTATGGGCTGAAGATGTTCGCTGAACAATATCCATGACCTGATTATTCTCTAATCCCTAGATATCAGCACATTTAATAATAAACGTCCTCATTAATATCCACCAATCCTCCACCTCACCTCTTAATCCAGGAGGCTTATGTCAATGTCTCACTCATAAAGACATGTTCTGGATTCAATAAAGATTCTTTAAACATGAAACAAGTGAAAGTTGGGTTTGCAGTTTCCTGTTTCACCTGATAAAACATAAATAAATGTCGTCAAAATGATCAACAGCTGTTAGAAAGCATGTTAATTTTGCATTGTTTATAAGTAATTTCATAAAAGAACATTTACAGCAAGTGTTTTTCCACAATTATTCGTAATAATCAAATATATATCAATTAAATACTAATTTCTGTAAGTGACAATTCAACCACTATTAATATCAAAATGTGTCTTTTAAATGAATATTTCACCCAAAAATGAAAAGAGAATGCAGAGAATTTACTCACCCTCAGAGCATCCAAGATCTAGATGAGTTTGTTTCTTCATGGGAACAGATTTGGTGAAATGTAGCATCACATCACTTGCTCAGCACTGGATCCTCTGCAGTGAATGGGTGCCGTCAGAATGAGAGTCTAAACAGCTGATAAAAACATAAGTAATCCACACCACTCCAGTCCATCAATTAAAGGGATAGTAGGATTACTTGTGGATTATTGGGATGTTTTTATCAGCTGTTTGGACTCTCATTCTGACGGCACCCATTCACTGCAGAGGATCCATTGGTGAGCAAGTGATGTGACGCTACATTTCGTCAAATCTGTTCCCATGAAGAAACAAACTCAAATACATCTTGGATAGTCTGAGGGTAAGTAAATTCTCTGCAAAGTTTAATTTTTGGGTGAACTATTTCTTTAATGTCATAAAGAAATGTTCCGGATTCAATAAATTTTCTATAAGCATGACTTGTTTTTCATTTTGTAAAATAAACAAAAATAGTTTCATGTTTTGCATCGAATACGGAAAATTCCTTTAACCATGACTTAATCACACATGGCAAGGCTGACTCTGCACTGCAGTATTTCCATAATCATCTCCTCTTTTTGCTGTGTCTTTGCCCTTCAGCCCACCCTTGCTCAACTCATGCATATTCATACTGTGGATATAGTCATATTCATCTCCATATTCATTTGTGGGGTGGGGGGCGTGTCTCATGTTTCCTCCCCTCTTCCCCTCAGGACTGCAGCTGTATCTCCTCCCACTCACAAGTCCAGTCCATCAGCATAGAGGAGCAGTATGAAGACATCAGCCATCAGTGCTCGGTCAGTAGAGTCTAACAATAGATCACGGCTTCAGTGTGTTTGAAGGCAACAGGCATTGACTTTTGTCCTCTTTAGACGAGCCATTCAAGAGAGATTGAATTCAACCGATTCAGTTACTGCACTACTATGGGTCAATTGAGGAAAAATTCAGAATTTAGGTTCATGTTGGAGTGAAAATTTGAATTGAATTTGTCACAAAACACACGTTTGAATAGGAACAACAGGAAATACGTAAAATCCTAATTACATGTCATACACTACCTTTCAAAGGTTTTGGGTTGCTAGTAATTTTATTTATTTATTTTTTCAAAATTTGAAAGAAGCCTTTTATGCTCACCAAGGCTGCATTTGTTTGATCCAAAATACAGTAAAAACAGTAATATTGCAAAATATTATTATTAAAATTAAAAACAACTGTTTTCTACTGTGATATATTTTTAAAATGTAATTTATTTCTGTGATGCAAAGCTGAATTTTCAGCAACATTACTCCAGTCTTAAGTGTCACATGATCCTTCAGAAATCATTCTAATATGCTGATTTGCTGCTCAAGAAGCATTTCTGATTATTATCAATGTTAAATACAGTTGTTCTGCATAATATTATTGATATATATATTTGAGATATAAACTCGCAATTCTGACTTTTTTTCTCGCAATTGCATGTTATAAAGTCATAATTGCAAGATATAAACTCGCAATTCTGAGAAAAAGTCAAAATTGTGAGTTTATATCTCGTAGTTCTGACTTTATTTCCCAGAATTGCGAGTTTATATCTCACAATTATGACTTTTTAACTCGCAATTGCTAGTTTATATCACGCAATTCTGAGAAAAAAAGCCAGAATTGTGAGTTTGCGTCATGCAATTATGAGAAAAAAAAAATCAGAATTGTGAGAGAAAAAGTCACAATTACCTTTTTTTTATTTTTTATTCAGTGGCAGAAACGGGCTTCCATACTTTACTGCCACTTTTGATCAATTTAATGCATTTAAAATACTTTTTTTATTTCTTTCCAAGAATATAACGGTTGATGATTATTCTGTATGGCAACAGAAATAAATAAATAATTAATACTGATTGATAAATATTTTTTTTTGTGCAAAATGTACAAAGTGTTTATTGCATTGTTTTTAGGTAGTTTTATAAAGATTTTTTTTTTTCATCAAATTCTGGAGTAAGTTCTGGGAAATTACAGTGAATGTTTTCCTATCGTTTGCAATAATCATATATATATATATATATATATATATATATATATATATATATATATATATATCTATATAAATTAAATTATTTTGGAAGTACCCTGTATTCTGTTAAATTCCATTTTCTGCTTCTATGAATTCAAATAAATACTGTGCCCAGTTTGATAACTCAATTCAGAATCAGAAATTGAAACACACACTGAATGACACACTTATTTGTGTATTTGTGACATTTGTTGTTGGTATTTGTCTGCTGTATGAGACTGTATCAGTAGATCTGTGCTCACTTTGGTAGTTGCTGCATCACAGTGAGCTCAGCTTCACTTTGTCGCATTGCCGTCGGCCGCTGTTGCCCACGTCGCCTCAAATCACACACAGACTCTGATTTAAAATGAATGACTTCCGTTTGCTTTGTCACTGCAAATAGTTGTCAGTGTGGAAAGCCCTGAAGGATATGAGAGGGCATAGTCACGCCAGTGAAACATCATGGCATAATCGCAAACTCCAGTGAGCTTCAGATTGTTGTTGTGCTCAAGTGTGATCTGAGATTTGAGTGGATCTATTGTATTGGGCATCACAAAGCAGTGTTTCTGTTCCATCGTTCTGGATGAAAGCTCACTTGTGCTGTTGTCCCGTGTTTTTGGCTGAAGGATACATCTGTGGGTTGTCTTTAGATTTTCCCATGCTGTGGCAGAAATATTTGGTGTTTGACTGCAGTGATCTGGGCCACTTTCCCATTCATGTTCTAAAGAGGCTTTTCCAAAAATGCTTCAATAAAAAGTTAGAGGCTGAAGAACTAAAAAGTCTAAAATGTTGACATGTTTATAGAAGCTACCTGAATAATTACAAATCTGGTATAATGGCACAGTGATTTGAATATAACTCTATCACTCCCTAGAGTTCTCAGCTATGTAATGCATGTCAAGTTGTGCAATGAGACTGCATTTGTTGCACTGATGAATTGCAATATTACAAAATTATTCAAAGCAAAAAACCTGGAGCTTTATGACTTGTACTTATGAAGGATTGAATGAGCTCCAATAAAGCGTTATGGACTATGTAATTAATTACTGTGTTTAATCTTTTTTTCTTTTTTTTTTTTCTTTTTTCCATTTCTTATTTGAAAACACTACTACTGTAGTTCAGTGGCACTAGCAGCACCAGTGTTGTGTTTGATTTGCAGGGAATGCATGAACATAAAATGTATATGCCAATTCTGAAATGCTTTTTATGTTATTCCCTCATTTCACTGATACCTTTAAATATTCTACACCCACTAACCTCCATCTTAACTACAAATTTTCTGATCTGCAAAAGATCAGAGTTTCTCAGTAGTGTTATTTTAGTATTATAATATACTATTATAGTATATACCAATATTTTTAATTAGCTTTTATTTTTATATTTTAAGTTTTAATTTAAATTTTTTTTAAATAATTTAATTTTTTTTATTAATTAATGGTGTGTTTATTTATTTATTTTAGCTTAATATGTTTTTATTTATTTCCAATCAGTGATTTTTGTTAGTTGCCAAGGCAACATTTCTCATTTTCATTTGAAGTTTTTCATCAAATATTTATATATTTATTGATGTAATATTTATGGTTACACTTTAGTTTAGGGAATACTATTCACTATTAACTAGTTGCTTATTAACATGCATATTACTAGCATATTGGCTGTTTATTAGTGTGTATAAAGCACATATTAATGCCTTATTCTGCATATGACCATATTCTACATCTCTTATCCCTAAACATAATTGCAAAAACAACCAGCTTACGTAGGAGTTTATTAAGGGGAAAACTCTGTAAAGTCCTGCCATATTTATATTTTATTATTTCATTTTTATTGCATTGAACAAAAAGTTTTAGTTAACAATAATAACACTTTTTCTCGGTCAATATTATAATGCCGGATAAAACTGATCTGAGGCCAGAGAAACAGAAGCAACTTCATCCATCTCCAGCAGTTCCTCTAGCATCACATTAGTGTTAGGCACAGGACAGGAAGTGTCTCATGATGTTCTGTTTATATTTGATTCTTCCCTAGAATAACCCAGTAAACACGACCAGCATTGTGTGGAGTGTTTTATCAGGTAGAGTCGTGTGTGTGTGTGTGCTATATGTTTGTTCATGTGTGTTTGTGTGCTGTGTTATGTGTGTGACAGAGCAGTGACGTCTCTCCGTGTTCTGTGTTGACGGGTGAAGATGACATCACAGATCTTTCCACTGACCCCGCCCACTATCAGCTGGTCTCACAACTGGGTAAAGACTGTGACTTGCTTTATACAGTATATGACATATGATAGTTACTCCTTGAAGTCTCATGTGTATATCATGTGTTTATATCTCTGCGTTTTGTCCTCTGTCTGTGTTGTTTGTGTGTGTGTGTGTGTGTGTGTGTGTGTGTGTGCAGGCCGGGGCTTTAACAACCTCAGTCAGGTGAGCATGGCTCGACACACACTGTCTGGCCGGCTGGTGGCGGTGAAAAACACTAACCTGGATGAGTGTACAGAAGATGAGCTGCTGCAGCTGATGGTGTGTGTACATGCGCATGAGAATATCGCACTGATTTCTACTATTTACTTAAAATTAAGCTTTAGTAGATTTGGATTTTTAATAAAGCTTGGTATATGAAATTATAGTAAATTAAAAAAAAAATCAAATTGTCTATTGAAACTTTGAGTAAATATAAATAACTTTTTTTGTGTGTAATTGTTCATGTTTGATACATCGGGCATTTGCAATCTTTGCAGCATTTCTGTTGATTTATGTATTTTATTTATTTAATTGTGAAATGCTCATTTATTATAATGTGCGTGTGCACCATCATTATTATAAAATAATAAATAAAATAAACATGTAATTTATATATTTTATATATTGTGTATATATAATAAATTTATATAATACTATATATATATATATATATATATATATATATATATATATATAATAAAAGTAATAAAAAATAAAATAAAATTTAAGAATAAAATAGACTATATATATATATATATATATATACATATACACACACTATATACACACACACATATATAATATATATATATGAAAATAATATTTATATTATGTTTACAATAATAAATTTATAATTTATATAATAATAAATAATATTTGTATTATGTTTACAAGTGTGTTGTTGTAGTGAAAATCAGTTACATTTTAATAATGAAAACATGTTGCATACATAAATGTATATAATACCCATTTGCAAGTAGTAAAATGAGTATAATTTTTAGTTTAATGATCATTTTTATTGTGACACGGAACTGTTTTCATAGTGACTGTTGATGTATGGAGTAAACTTCCAAAAATGCCAAAAAAAAGAATGAATAAATAAATAATAAAAAAGGAGTCCATAAGACTTATATTTAGTTTTTTTTTAAAGCCATTCCATGAAACAGATTGACAATAATGTTATTATTCAAAGCAAATATAACAGCATTTGGGTTTGCAAGAATATGAGAGGGAGTAAATAATGACAGAATGCTAAATTTTTGGAAGAACTAATGCTTCAATGCCTTAAAGCAATAGTTCTCCCAAAAATGAACATTCTGTCATTATTTACTCCCTCTTAAACTATTGCTTTAAGAGGATTGACTGTATTTGTGGGACATTTTCAGAATTTTAGAAACATACACGCAAATCTTATTTAGACAGAAATGCTGGTGCATTTATAGTTATGTGCATTATTTGCAGAATGAGGTTCTGCTGTCCAGACTGTTCCGTCACCCAAACCTGCTGACGTCCAGACTGGTGTTCAGCTCGTGCTGTCAGCTCTGGGTGCTGTCTCCTCTCATGAGCTACGGTAAGAGTCACCTGGAATTCACAGAACATCCTCTTTCTTTGCCCATCCTTCCCTTGTTTCATTTCCCTCTCCGCACGCGTCTCATTCAGGTTCTGCAGACTCTCTGCTCAGGTCGTATTTTCCGGACGGAATGAGCGAGTCTCTGATAGCGTACCTGCTGTACGGGGTGCTCCGAGCGCTGGAGTACCTGCATCACATGGGTTACGTGCACAGGTGAGCACACGATGACTGTTTCACAGAGACGAGAGACCCGACTGAATCTGGTCTCCTCCTGCAGGGGTGTGAAGGCGAGTCACGTGCTGCTGTCAGCTGAAGGCCGTGTGTGTTTGTCGGGGCTGCAGAGCGTGTACAGTCTGATGAAGGATGGTAAGAGGATGAGAGCCGTGTTTGACATGCCTCAACACAGTCCGTCTCTGCTGCCCTGGCTGAGTCCGGAGCTGCTGCGACAGGTGACCTTTACACACGTCCACACATGAACAGCAGTAGCGTTATAGATGGTTTATAACAATAAACAATGTCTAAACAGTAAGACAACTTTTAAAAATTATTTAAAAATGATTACAAATTAAAAGAATGAACTTAGATTAGATTGTGGCACAGGTATTCTAAATGTAAAAAACGAGATTGCACAATTAAACATCCAAAACTATCTGATATACACGCTACCATTCATTTTTTAAAAGAAATTAATACTTTGTTTTCCAAGGAGACATTAAATTGATCAAAACTGACAGTAAAGACATTGTTTATTAATGTGGCAAAAGATTTCTGGAGGCCATCTCAGGAATAAATTGCATTTTAAAATATATATTGAAATAGAAAACACTTATTTTAAATTGTAATAATATTTTACAATATTACTTTTTTTTTCTTCTTTTTTTTTTGCTGTATTTTTGATTAAAACTGCAAATAAATGAAAAAAAAACTTAAACACCCCAAACTTATTTACTTACTTTACTTTATTATTAATTAATTTATGAATTTTTAACTTCCTTTATTTCAGTGAGTTGCCAACATTCCTCATTTACATTTAACAATTCTTACCCACCACTTACTATTTTATTTTATTTTATTTTATTTTATTTTATTTTATTTTATTTTATTTTTCAACTAGTTTCCAAAGCAACAGTTTTCGTTTACATTTAGTTTAACTTGATGTACTAAATTAAGTCGCTTTGGATAACAACATCTGCTAAATGATTAAATGTAAATGTAAATTATCTTGAAATTAAAACTGAAATAAATTAATAAATAATAATAAAACCTATATATACATTAAAAAAAGTAAATTTACAAAAATGCATTACAAAATTGCTAAAACTTTCACTATATATATATATATATATATTAGTGCTGTCAAACTATTAATCGCGATTAATTGCATCCAAAATAAAAGTTTTTGTTTACATAATATATGTGTGTACTGTGTATATTTATTATGTATATGTAAATACACACACATGCATGTATATATTTAAGAAAAAAAAAAAAATAACATATATTAAAAATATGTATATATGATGTAAATGTAAATATTTTCAAAATATATGCTGTATGTGTGTGTATTTATTTATTTATTTATATATATATATACATAATAAATATACACCATACACAGACATTATGTAAACAAAATTTTGGACCACAAAACCAGTCATAAGTGTCAATTTTTTGAAATTGGGATTTATACATCATCTGAAAGCTGAATAAATAAGCTTCCCATTGATGTGTGGTTTGCTTGGATAAAAGCACAATATTTGGCCGAGATACAACTATTTGAAAATCTGGAATCTGAGGGTGCAAAAAAATCAAAATATTGAGAAAATTGCCTTTAAAGTTGTCCAA